>JAVKLA010000027.1:48473338-48483640 GCA_034782735.1 Sagittarius serpentarius
TTTCCACCAGGCAGCTTTCCAGCCACTCTTCCCCAAGCCTGTAGCTTTGCATGGGGTTGTTGTGACCCAAGTGCAGGACCCAGCACTCAGCCTTGTTGAACCTCATACAATTGGCCTCAGCCCATAGATCCAGCCTCTGTCCAGATCCCTCTGTAGAGTCTTCCTACCCTCAAGCAGATCAACACTCCTGCCCAGCTTGGTGTCATATGCAAACTGACTGAGGGTGCACTTGATCCAGATCATTCATAAAGATATTAAACAGAACTGGCCCCAATACTGAGCCCTGGGGAACACCACTTGTGACCAGCTACCAACTGGATTTAACTCCATTCACCACAACACTTCGGGCCTGGCCATTCAGCCAGTTTTTTACCCAGCAAAGAGTACACCCGTCCAAGCCAGCTTCTCCAGGAGAATGCTGTGGGACATGGTGTTAAAGGCCTTACCAAAGTCCAGATAGATAGACAACATCCACAGCCTTTCCCTCATCCACTAAGCGGGTCACCTTGTACAGAAGGAGATCAGGTTAGTCAAGCAGGACCTGCCTTTCATAAAACCACGCTGACTGGGCCTGACCATCTGGTTGTCCTTACATGCCGTGTGATGGCACTCAAGATGATCTGCTCCATAACCTTCCCTGGCACTGAGGTCAGACTGACAGGCCTGTAGTTCCCTGGATCCTCTTTCCAGCCCTTCTTCTAGCTGGGCATGACATTTGGTAACTTTGGCATCACGCTGTGTTTGCAGGACACTGAGATGCTACACCCTCATTACAAGATTTATTGCCATCTAGGCTATCAATTCTTTCCAGCCCACTTTTCTCCAGCAGCATGGACCATTGATTATGCTTTAAGACTAAGCATCCAGAAGGTATATCCTTTACTTTAGGCATATACTAATGCAAAAATTATCATATAGCTTCCTTTCACCCTCTGTTTATTCGTTATTCATGTAGGTCTCTGAATGACATAGCATTTCTTTCGTGCTCTTTTCTCTTAAGACATGTTTAATTACTATTTATTATTTATTCTAAAGAGAGTCCATACTATGCCAGAAAGACTGAAGAGACACACATCAGCTGCACTGAAAGTAATGGAGCAAGGAGCTCAACACCTCCTGGAAGCACGAAATGCAGCCACTTCAGAGATATGGATGAAGAGTTATGAACTCAAGACTGCTCTCTACTGCACACATGTTGGAGCACAAAGTTCTTCTTGTTGCTTTTATCACCTCAATGGATGTGCCTGGCTTGTAGGTGCTTCTGAAACCTCGCCTATAGCTGCTGAATATAAGTGGGAAAGTAACAGGAAATAGAGGGATTTGTTTCTGATCTCTGCATTCTTGGATAAGGCTCACTGCCTTATCTGGAGGATAAAAAAAGAAAGAAAATCCAGAATTGGGCATTCATTTCCACTCATGCTAAAGAACCGGGTAGGAAATAACAAATACACAACATCACCTCTAGCAGAGAAGGAAACAAGGCTGCCCTGGAAACTCTAACAACCCTGTGAAATGATGAGGTCAAAATTGCTGCTGAGAGCAGTGAATAATTATTTTGCAGGTAAGAGGATTGGGCTCACTCCATTGGCACTTTCTGAGTCAATTCTACATCTCCTGGGTCAGAAAACCAGCATCTACACAAACATATTGACATTTCTCCCCACCTTTCTTAGGTGAGGAAGATTTCCTGAGCCAAACTACTCTCTACTTCCTTCTACTCCCACTATGAGGGTTAAACTAAGAGCAGAGGAGCTATAAGCAGACACAATTTAACACTCACTTATACTCATTTCAGACTGAAGGAACATCAGAAAAGTGAAACATTTAAATGCATATAAGCTTCACTTACACACAAATGAGATAAATATTAGGCCAACAGCCCTGATATTTCCAGCACAAGGGGCCCAAGGAAGAATAAGCAAATGTGTGTCCAAACACCTCCCATGAATCCCAACCCAACTCACCTTTTCTCCTTTGATCCCACTGGCACCTGGAGGGCCCGGGCTGCCAGCAGGACCCTATAAACAGGTAAAACAGAGAGAAAAATCTTTGGTTTACATACTGCAGGTCATCAATTGCCATTCCCTTAAGGTACAGGAGAAACATAAGGCTGCAGGTTTGGGTCTCGGCGCACAGTTACGTCCCATTGCACTGGCACAGGAGCTAATACAACACGAGGCTGCTTTGGCTCTGCTACATACAGAGGAAGAGGAATAAGGATGGAGATGCCACAGCAGACACGATAACAGCAATGCAATTTCAGATGATTCAGAAGGATTGCAGTTCAGGGAGTACATCAGTGTCAAACGCAAAATTTAGGACAAAATTCAGGCATGAAGATTTGCCTGCTGCTAGGTGTCTAGACGTGAAAAAGGCAAAAAACCTTCAGAAAAACCCAACTTCTGTAATAGGGTGTCACTTGGAGAAATTGTTCCTTAGGAGTAGTAAACAATCAGCTTCCACCTTCACGTCCCTCTGCAATTTCTCACTTCATCTACATTTGCTGCAAGTATAAGCCAGCCCTGTAAACTATGTAATGGGCATAGTGAACATCATAGTTCATTGTGATTCCAGCGCCACATCTAGCACCAGAAAACATTTCCATCTTATAAGGATAGCGATAAACACTAACTAGACAAATACTTCTTGGTATAGGGTAAACCATGGCTAAGGAACAGAGCAGACAGAAAGTCATGATTAACTGTCAAATCCCCCATAAAGAAGAAGAACATTTAGTGGAAAAAATGTCTATCACCTCACAGACAGGAAGATGCAGATTTAAAAAAGATTAAGAATGCTAATAACACTGTACCTTGCCATCTAAATACAAAAGACACATCTGATATGGAAACAAAAATACTTCCCAACAAAATCAAGTTGAAACTCTGGCTGCTAAAAGAGCAAGAGCAAGGCACTCGCATCATGTGGCTGCCCTGCTTGTAAAGCACATTCAGGTCAGACCCCAGCAGCCGCTTTGTCTGTGTGAGCTGCAGGATCAACTACCTGAAGATGAACTGTCTTGAGGATTCCACATGCAGCTCCTCCACCTCTGTAACTGCAAAAACATGCCTCCAAATTATCGTTTCCAGAGAGGGAAACAGCAAGGGCCAGTGACTGGGATGCAGACACGGCAGCCTGGAGGCTTCAGGCTCAAGGGTGGCAGTAATTAGCTGCATGGCTTTTGCAAATCACTTCTTAGCCTCTGCTTCTTACCCTGTCCTTTGCTATTTAGACCAGAAGATCCTTGGGACTCAAGGATGCCTCTCATTAGGTATCATACCCTGGGTGATGAAAACAGTCTTGTGGGATCTACAGATAGCAGTTTTAGACAAAGTATTATCTGTCTAATCAGCAGAAATGTACTGATCTTTTAGACCATTTTCTGGTTTCACCTTGTCTTAAAAATGTAAGTAATTCCAAGCCTTTCTTATTGAAAACAAACCAAGTATATTAAAACCAGTTCTCTCCCTTTCATGTTGTGGGAGGGAAAAAAAAGTTTATAAAAATCAGGCTTAAACACTGAATTTTTGTATGTGCTTCCTTATGTCTTTAATGAAAACTAAGACAAACATCTAACCTATCACGTTTAAAGGACTGGAATTTGCCTTAAGTGTATGTTGCATTACAATTTAATTACAAAACCAAACAAACAAAAAAAAGAAAACTGTGCCAATAAAGATCCTTAGAACAAGGAGTACAAACACTGCTGATGCAGCAGGGTCTTGCCATGACTCAGCAGCCACCCAGGATGCCTCAGGTTTAGAGTCAACTTCCACTGTTTGCAAAGAAAAGCCTCCTAGTTGTTGAGTATTTGCCACGTACCTGTTTCCCCTCCACACCTGGCTTTCCAGGGAACCCATCTAGGCCTTGCTCTCCCTAGAAAAAGAAGAGGAAGAATCACTATAACTCTTAATCCATGGTGTTGAGGTCACCACTGTGCAAGAGATGTCCATGTTATCCATTCCAAGGGTAAGGAATAAGGAGAGAAATTCAAGCCAGCTCAATAGAGAAAATGGCTGAAGTCCCCACATCTATACTACAAAATGTTGCTGTGACCAGAAGCAACTGTGTGTCAGCTTTCCACGTCAGCATCCTTCCTCTGCTTGCTGAGGTGGGTTCACATAAACTGGACAAAGTGCACCATGAGAATATCAGCCCAGAATAGCTCCTACAAAAATAATGAACCCACTATCCAGCAATAGCTCATTTTTACCCGGTTAAGAAAAACCTTTCATTTTTCACCTTTGCTTTCTGTAACCTGGGGGAACAATTAATCTGTTTCTATACGTCTTCAGAGTCGGACAGTCCACAAAGTCCACAGGCAATCTATTCCACTACTTTATTTTTAATACCTGAAGATATGTTTTTTTCCCCTGTACCTAAACCTGACATTTTCTTGCCACAGTTTCAGACTAGTATGTCTTTCCCTACACCCCCGCCCAGAGAAAAGACTGTTCCTTTCATCTTTACAATGGCCTTTTATGTATTTGAAGACTTACAAAACTCCCCCTTCAAACTTTTCTAACAACCTCAATACTTTCAACTTTTCTTCATGGACATGTTTTTCAGACCTCTGATCATTTTTGTTGCTCTCATTTGTGCACTTCCAATTTTTCCACATCTGCATTGTAGCAGGTGCCCAAAACTGGACACAGCTGAGGCTAACTTTGAGCAGAAAGATTATTTCATGTTTTATAGAATATTCTTCTGTTTAAATCCCAGGATAATGTTTACTTTACCCCAAACTGCCTTCTGCAGGACAGCTGCTTAATCAGGTGCTCCCAGTCTGTAGCAGTGTGCAATTTGTTGTCCTACACATATGAAGCATCCTGCAGTTGCCCCTTCTCAATGTCATTTGCTGCTTTGGGGGATTACGTTTTCAAGATCATTTTGCATTCTGACCCTGACCTCCACTGTACTTCCATATTCAAGCTTAACACATTCCACATTTTATAATCCAGGTCCTTGATAGAGATGATGACTAGATCGACAACATACTCCTACTGAACTTCACTTCTCTCTTCTACATTGTGGCCCTTGTCCATTCCAGCCTCTTTAGTTTAAAACTCTTTGAAATAGGGACTTGCTCTTACTCTGCAAAATGCTTAAACCTCTGTAAAAGGAAGCATTGATTTTGCTTGGATTCTGCACACAAAGCTGAATACAATTTATCAAATATGCACACACAGTGCCACTGTTAACATAAATGTGCATGTAAAAACAAATTCTACAAGTACAAGGAGTGATAGCAAAATATTAGTTTTACTCTATTTTTTTAATGTTTCAGACATTTTAATTCTGATTACTGTCCCACAGGATCCCTGTTAGACCTCTGTTATTATCTGCAAACCCACACTTACGGCATAGGATTTAATTAGCTCCTTTTGAAAAGTACATTGATTCAGCAAGTCAGAAATGGATTTGCACATCAATTTATTTCTTTTTCCCCTTTAGAAAGTCAAGCAGTCTTGTAACATAAATGTTATTGCAAAATTATGTATCCAAGGAATAAAATTAGAGACACCTGTACCCTACAGAAAGCAGATGAAAACCAGCATCAGACATTCAGAGCTACTTGCTTTTGGGGCAATAGTTTCCACATTAATGGTTTCCTTTGCATTGACTGAACTACGAGTTTCCTGAATTTGAAACTTTAAGTAAGCAATGGTCTGGTGGACTGCAGACAAAACGTGCAGTGTATGCTCAGGAGAATTTTTAACATCGATACGCTGCAGCAACGAGTACTTCACACATGCTGTTTTAGCTGCCAAAACAGGAAAGTGTCAATGTTCTTACTGCTAGTAATGGGGGCTGGGAAAGGCAAATGTATTATTTATACAAATGTATACAATAAAGCCATTTGAAAACACTCCAAACGACTGTACTTTCAGTTGTTTCTTCAGAAAAATCTGTCATTATAAATATTTTTCATTATTTTTTCCATTCTTTAAAAAAGGTTACCTAGAGAAAGTTTTTTTTCCAAAAGAAAGAACAAATACAATAAAAGTTTTATTCTCAAATTTTCACATTAAGACTCCATTTCCTTCTCAGGTGCTCTACTGTTTTTTCTGCTCTTAACCTGTGGAACAAAATGGTGAAGAGTCATATGCAACTGGGGGAAAAGTCAATTCCACAGAAACTTTAGTGCTGTTTTCTGACCTCTAGCGGTTAGAAAGTGTAATGATTTGTTGGAAAAATGATCCCCCAAGAGTCTGCGGGGCCCTGGGAAAAACTGAAGGACAGCAAACCCACTGCAGCCCTGCTGCCTCCTTACATGAGCTCCTCTCCAATACAACAAACAAGGATTTACAGGATGGACACATGCTCATGCAGCAAAAGCAATGCCCCATGTCATGTTGAACTGCTGTACATGCCTAAATTAACATGCCAAGTATCACATACATATACGGCTTATGTTGGCAGGGAAGTGCATCCTGCTTGCCTCTGCGGAGTCTGTCCTGGGGTCTACAGCGAGCCCGCTGGGCGCAAAAGGACATGAGATATCACTCGTATGGTGCAGTGGCTCTCCTAAAGCACAGGTGTAACCAATATAGGATTTGGGAACCTCAATATAAAACCTCAATATTTTCATCGGAGTTCCCAGGATATAAGAATATAGCAGCAAGATGTATTATGGGATATTTAGACTTTTTTTGATACAAGGGTGCAGATTTGATAGACCAATATTCGGGGTATGGGCTAGCGCTCTCATCTGATGTAATAAACTTTTCTCCTCGGGCACAAAGAGACACAGGTTGCGTAGGTGTCAGTATTCAAGTTACAGAACGAAGAGCAGACAAGAAAATATTTGGCCCGCCAAATTTACTCCCACTGTTTTCACAGTGCTACTGACTGGTAGAAGTTAAAGCAATGGCAGTGAGTGCTCTGAGACCATCATTAAAGCCTGGAAAAAAATGAAAGTACAATTATTGTAGCAGAGATCTGGCTGCTTCACAGGAAAAAAAAAAAAAAAAGGAGCTCTAATTGTGCATATCCTTTTAATGAAACAAAACCCAATTCATTCCTTCCCCACTTTAATCTTCCTCTAGCTTAGTCAGCTGCCTGCCCACACACAGCTCCAGCTTCCTTTCCTATCACGGTGATGTCAGAAAGATGGATTTTCTTCCGGGAGCCAAATATTCCAGCAGATTAGACAACCTTGCCTCCAGAAAAGCAGCAGAAGTGCACTGGCTAGACAGAACACACTGAGCCAGTCCTGCAAAGGACTGATAGAAGATCCAAAAAGAAAATAAAACTTCTTATCCAAAGAAGTTAAAGTACGATCCAGCCTTTTGCTCTAGCTGCAGCAGTGAGGATAGAGAATACAAAACTTGGTCATGGCTACTTCATCATAAACAACAATATGGACGCTGGAAATGGACACTTTAACACATGGTAAAGCAAAACACAGTATCTCACACTAAGGGTCTATTGATCATTTTTCCCAGTAGGCAAAAGCTTGGTGTAAATCTCTGGGTTTCTTCTCCAGAAGGAGATGGAGAGTGAGCAATGGGAACAAGGCCGTGCTAGCAAGCTAATAACTCCCTCCTTTGCACAAACACATATAGCCAGATATCACTAAAGACAGCTTGAACACAGGCAAAGCTGTCAAACCGGCACTGAGATATTCCTGTCCCAGCACCAGCTTGAGACATAAGCAAGACAAGACATTGCTCAGGGCTGCCAGCTACTCAAGAGCTGGCAAGAAAGGCCCTGCTGCTTGTTTTGCCTGCATGAGAAAAGGCATGACTTGGGTCCGAGAGAGTCTGCTGATGCCCCATCTCCAGCTGCTCGCTGGGGTGCAGGAGTGGGCCAGCACCCGCTTCTCCTGGCAGGGACAACAAAATGCATTTTTGATGGCATTTGTGGGGAGCCTCGAGCACTGCCTGGCAGGTCTGCAGCAGAAGTGTGTACATATCTGAGGTCTCTCTGAACACGAGCAAACTGAAATAATAAAGGCTTTGTGTCTGCCCAGCTCTCCTTTTAAAATGCTTATTCTAGATATAATAGGCACTTGGTCTCTTTCTTGAACCATAAACGTGGTTCAAATCCTAGAGTGTCCTGTGCTCTGTAAAACAGCTATTCCCAAACAGGAGGGAGCAGAGAACTAGGAAGCAGCACTGGTTGGATGAAGCCTTTAAGACAGAAACTACCTGGTACTTAGTACTAATGACTTTATGGTGATAGGAGAAGACAGAAGCATAGGAAGCTGGATCTGAGCAACCGCAGTGAGACAGGGAAATGCTGGATGCAGACATTGTAAGCAGCAGTCAGTGGTCATTCACACCTCTCAGGTAGCGCACGCAATGTGGACACCTTGCTAGATCTCCCCAGTGGCATGCCTTCACTCCTCCTCTCTCTCTTCCATCCCTGGCTACACACAGAAAAGAAGTCCCTGAATGTGTTCTTAGTAGACAGCAGAGATCCGGAAAGCCCTCCTGCACTCCCACAGGAGGTCATTCCCAGACAGCACCGGGAGGTGCAGAGCATTGAGGGAACTCCATCATCGATCACCCTCCGGAGCTGCTGGCCTGGCAGCCCACCCCACCTAAAAGGCAAAGGCAAAGAGCAGCTTGGCTTGTCCTAGCATGCAGCAGGAATACCTTGTCGCCTCGTGTTCCCTTTTCTCCTCTTTCTCCTTGTAGACCCTAAAAATAAAAAGAGATTACAAAACTCAATCTCAGTAGAGGCAAAGTTATCTCCTCTGAGTAGTCACCAAATCACTGTGCATGTCTGTACAATCTATTCAAGTGAACCTCAAGGACACCTTCCGTGTTGCCAGTCCTCAAAGTTGGCCACAAACATGGTCTAAGCAGACTTACAGAGCAGGGATGACCTGTGGGCCCAAGAATGTCCGTAATACCATACTGCCTGCAGACACATGGCCCTCCTGCCAACAGCAGAGTGGAGGGACAGGGAACACACCACAGCTGCAGATGGTCTGGAAAACAACCAGTGCTCTGCATTTTTCATGTTGCCTGTAAACAATAGAGGACTTAGGTAGAGGACAATACTGATGGAAAAACCTATCGCATAAACAAGCAAGAATGCCCGTTCCTGGTGGTTTTGGATGCAGTAGCTAGGCGGACAGCAGGTACCTCTGAGAACTGGCAAATGCTAGATAATCCCTGTCCTGGAGGCCCGAGCACATTCTTGTGCTGTGAATCCAATGCCTGTGTTAGTCTGGACTGCATAATTCACCTCTTCCCAGGTACACCAGGACCATTTGCTGGGGCTTAGTTAGATGAAAGACAGCAACGCTAACACAGGCAATCGACTCAATGGGCAGGAACAGATTTCACCTTCCCTTGGCACGGCAAACACCTTGTATTTTACCTTCATTGTAGCAACTGAGCAACCAACTAATAGCTGCAGGCAGACAAATATGCTCAGTAAAACTGCCAAAGCTTAAAATGCTTCTTATTCTAATAATACATTTGTATTTAAACTTCAATTTACTTCACACTATAGCGGAGGCTTATCTCCAAGCTAACGAGAGCTACATGCCTGGGTTTATTTGGCCTGTAGGATGATTTAGATAATTAAGATTTTCAGATATCAGACCATGGTTGACTGTGAGCAAACTCTGTACAGCCCTGTCCATCTCTAACAACCCAAACTGAGCCTGTACAGCTTCCCACACCATGAAGAAATAACCCTACTATTTTCAAAAAGCAAATGGCAGGAGGCTTAAAAATATGACTCCTTTAATGCACTAATAACTATGGGGCCCTCATGTAGACTGAGTAGATGATTATTGCCTTGCTCATCCCCAGCAGCCCAAGCCAAATGTCAATCTTATGACAGAAATGGATAGGACCTTCAGTAACAGCGCACTCCGAGTGCTTTGCTTCTCACACAAAAAGGTGACTCAAGGAGCATGAAGGAAGTGTTCTCATAGCTTTGTCTGTTTATCTCATTAATATTGCAAGGGTCTATCATATGGGCAGGTAATGCCACCCTCATACTCATTTCATCATCTTCAAGCCTAATACAACTCAGCCTTAAACCATACAGGGAAACAGCATGAACCTGGCAGACAAAAGTGCTCAAGCTCTTTTGAACAAATTGGGCCCCTTTACAGTGAGTTGTAAAGCAAGTCCTCGGCTGACACAGGGAAATCTTTCAGTGCATGAGCAGGTCTGGCATGCCACTAAAGCGCACTGATGTACGGTCATAGAATCACAGAATAGTTTCGGTGGGAAGGGATCTTTAAAGGTCAACTAGTCCAACCTCCCTGCGGTGAGCAGGGACACCTTCAACTAGATCAGGTTGCTCAGAGCCCCATCCAGCCTGGCCTTG
>JAVKLA010000027.1:48484085-48505542 GCA_034782735.1 Sagittarius serpentarius
CCACGCTTCTCTTGATGCAGCCCAGGATCTGGTTGGCCTTCCGGGCTGCGAGCGCACACTGCCGGCTCATGTCCAGCTTTTCATCCACCAGCACCCCCAGGTCCTTCTCCCTCTGCAGGGCTGCCCTCAATCCCTTCATCCCCCAACCTGCATTGATACCAGGGGTTGCCCCGACCCAGACAGATCCTTAAATCTCAGAAAATCCCATCAGCCTTTACAACGCCAGCTTAAAGGCTGCCTCCATAATTACCAAGGCGAGACCACAACACTTGATAGAATCTCATTTATTTTGGTCTTGCTGTCTGGTCATTCAAGGCAGGTTTTTCCCCTGAGCCCAAAGGCTATTCCCTGACAGTTTTGAAAATATGATTGGAAACTTGCTGAGAGGTGCTATTTTTTCTTGGTGTTCTGATGAAGTTTTCGAGCACCATAGAAATGGTGCATCAACACAAACCAAAGCAATTGCATTACAGTGGAAGTATCACAAAATCACCAGCTGTTATCTCAGTAATCAAGTCACTTCTACTGACATCTCTCTACTGGCTACAGGTCTGATCTCATTTAAAGAAGTTTGAAGAAACTCAATAAAATCAAGAAAATTTCACTATTTGGACATAGTACATGTAAGTGGTCAGACATACCCTATATTGCTTAATAACAATAAAAAAAAGCTGGTCAGAACACACTGAAAAAGTAGAGAAAGTTTCTAGAGTGTTAAAAATTTAACAAGAGCCATGACTTACTGGTGCGCCTACGTAGCCTTTAATTCCTGGAGGACCCTGTTTTCCCTCGGATCCCTGGCAAGGAATTGAGATACAGTAAAACACAGAAACTGTTTCACATAAAAGACTAATAATAAAATCAGTTATTCAGAAATGTAAGTTCCACTCCTGGGCTCACAGGGGGCTGTTGAGGCTTCTTGACTGTCTCAGCACTAATACAGAGAGCAGCGTCTTGACTTTCCAGCTACTTACCCAAAGTGACACCCAATGTTTTCTTCTGTTCCCAGCACTCAGACATTAGTAAGTTTTATCCTTCTGCTTTCAGTTTTGCCCTACAAATGCAAACTGTCCTATGCAAGTTCCTCTACAGGTTATTTCAGAAGTTATGGCAACATCAGTTGTTGCCTGCCTGTTGCGTGTAAGGTGATTGAGCTTTGTTTTGGCTCCTGAACACAGTGTTGGTGGAACAAAGCATAGGCATACATTGCTGCAAACGCTGCAGCAAAGGCCATATCCCAACATAAATGAACCACAGCCTTCAAAATGTTATGTATTTTGAAGAGTAAATTAAAGGAAACATCAGAACTATATTCTCCAATGTTCATTTTCAGCGTAAGCAGGAGAAATGCAAGAGCATCAGGTACATTTCAGCAGTCCTTCAGCTGGTTGCACACTGTCTCTTTCCCTGGAGAAGGTAAACTGAAATGGAGAGTGCTCTCACTGTGTGCTTTTATGTGTTTTACAATGCCTGCAAATGGTCTGGATCCTCAGCTGAACAGGCTCAGCCCTCAGAGCGATTCTAGGGAGACAGCCTGGGCCTGACAAGTTGACCATGAGAACTGTTTTGGCATCTTATATCACCTATTTGACTGATTATTGTCTTACTTATCTCACTTCCCTTCCCCCCCATCTGGTTAACTCCTGTATTGGGTGGCTGTAATGGATAAGGCTATCAAAACAGATCAATACTTGATTTTTAAACAATTTCTACATTTCATATTAATAGATGTTTCTTATTTAAAAAAAATAAAATTAGAAATGTAAGATGTGTTTGCGATTAATTATTAACAGAACTGAGGCTTTTTTGGGAGGCTGGTCACATCACAACACTGTTTACACTTGCCTTAGCCCAAATGACAATCTCATTTCGAGCAGTTGTTAAGCACAGACCTGGCAGGCTGGCTGGACTGCATTTGGCTAGTGTTTCACCACCGCTTTAAGGAACGCATTGCCAAAACTGTCCCCTCCCTCTGCCAGAGAGGACTTGACTTGTTAAAGCAGATGAAGCTGTGCCCTGAAGCTTGTGAGCAGTTACCAGGCCAGCTCTAAAGTGGCTGAACCTGTATTAAGTATGGAAGCAAACCACATGGCAATCTCAGGGGGTAAAGTCACAAACAGGTTAACAAGAACCGGGTTTAAGCACAAGGAAAGGTGGCTTGGATCTGTACAACATCAGGCACCTGAGGACCTCTGCAAGGTCAGGAAGCAGTGCAGGTCCTCTAATGGCAGAGGGAAAGCAGCAGGCATGCACTTAAATCGCTCTCTTCAGCCTGCAGGAAAAGACTACTATCAAAGTCCAGGCAAAACCCCCACAGAAACAGAGGCCTACTCCAGGTTGTCCAAATTATCAAAGTCTGTACTCGGTACCATTACATAAAACGTGGTTATAACATTCAGCAAAAATTATAGATAGAGAAACTGGGTTTGTCTGGATAAGAAGACTTGCTGATCCCATTCAAGGCCTGTGCTGAGATCGTGTCTGGTAAACTAGAAAAGTGTGAGACCTTCAACAGCTAAAGCAAACAAGAAGGAAATTTGTCAAAATGAAACTCTTACCTAATACTTTATATTTCAAAGGCTTCATTTTTTTTTCCCCTCTCCCTCTGTTTTTATTATAAAGTGCAGAGAACTGTCAGTTCATATGGGAATGCTATAGCTATGTCAGTGCCATAGCAATGACAGCCACGAAAAATCTCTTTAACCTTTTACTAAAGATACAGGGAAAAAAACAAGGAAAAGGTTGAATATTTGCTGCAGGATTTTACAGGCTAAAGGGCCTGGTCTCAAAAATTCAAGCTTTGTTTCACTGCTATAATATCATACGGTGATGGACCCACTTACTCCATTTAAATTAACCTGCCAGGTCCCATGCATTTATATGGGATATTTCTTGCCATCTCAGACCACTGTGGCATCTCCCATAACCAGAAGCTTCAACACTGATCAGCACAAGGCTGCCTTTGAGAGCTCTTCTTTGCTTCCACCAGCTCATAGCCAGCAAGACCATACATCCTTCTTGGTCAGCAATGAAGTTTACTCACTAAGTTTGATAAAAAAAACAAAAACAAAAACAAAAACAACACCAAAAAAACCACCAACAGCCACATTTTTACAATGAAGACACTGAGGTTGGAACAATCTCCCCTGGTGACTTCACTAAGCAGCAAAAGCAGTAAAACCAGAGATGACATACTGATGCCATTTCACTCCTGTAACCCATACATGTACCCTAATGGGCTCATCAGCCATTACGGTACCTCTGTGGATTGAAGTCTGTTACCAGAAGTCTGCAGGTCCCTTATCTGCGCTACTGGAAGCTTCACCCAATTAATGAGGTCTGTAAAAGCTGCGAGGCACCTCCTTAAAAGAAAGTGCTGGCAATTCCCACTGAGGCAAAAGACTGGAAATCCCTAAGCCAACGAGATAAACAGGGGGCTAAATTTCCTGGGGTGCAGGTACAGCTGCTGAGCATGCATTGTGCTTGCCTGGCAAATGAAGATGGATTGAGCTGGCAAGGACCACATCCCAGCCAACCAGAGAAACTGCAAGGTAGCTCTCCACGGAGCTTGAGGTAGAGCTCAGAGCCACTGTATTGATGCTGGTGATAATAATAAAAATAAGTAATCTGGCAACCAAAAAATCACTGCTACAGTAATTGGAGATGTGACCTCTCTGATTGCCAACTCTGCCCATCCCTACACACCTTGTTCCTATCAGCGAGGTGGCTGGACTTTATGCCGAGGAGTAAAGGAGTGTGGATTTATATATTAGATTTTAAAGCCCTGTCAGCACCTATCCTGCCCAGCCCATAGTGCTGAACTTCTATTCAGCATTGCCTCATTACTTGGCTGAACCATAGGTGCCTGATGATCCTGGTGGGAAATACGGAGTGTTTTCCAGGATCAAGCTCTTCTGGAGGTAGACATAGGTGCCTCAGTTTACCTTGGTTTGTAAAACCTTTGCAAAGCAAGGGTGAGGAGCTTCATACCACACGGAACATCATACAGCCTACTGGTTTGTAATTCCACTATAGGAAACATGCAGGACAGAGAGAAAAATGTATTTATTTACATGATAGGAGAGATGCAACTGACAGGCATTTGTGGGTGATGAATTCAGTTCACATCATCCACTCCCAAATCCCACTGAAGGACAAAACAATATCCAGAGTGCCTCCACGCAGCTAAGCCCAGCCCTGCTTTGCAGCTGTCATTTATCCCCTGCTGAACATGCTGCCATGCAGCTTCCACAATCAACCCTTCGTGTTGCTGAAGGCAATACGGCTCCCGCAGAGAACTGTGGGATGGCTGCCAAGTATTTCCACTAATCCAGAAACACACCATTAGTTCCAATACCCTCCTGATGAGACTTTAGGAAATAATGAACATTTCCCTCTGTGAAAAAAAAGACATTTTGGAGAAAAGGCCTCTCCATAGCTGAGGAACCGAGAAGGACCTATATTAACAAACTGCTTCATAGAGTCCTCTCAGACAGAGTCAAGTGACAATCAGGACTACATCTGGAAAGGTGTTGAGGTACTTAACTCCTATTTGAGGACAAAGGCATCAGTGAACTCAGTTGGAGGTTCAGATGACTAGATATGGCTCTTCCAGAAAGATGTGATGCTCAAAGGTCTTTGCTTGTACAGGAACAGAACTAGGTGAAGTAAATTTGGGCCATGAATCTGTTGTCCTTGCAGCACCTTTCATAGGCTGAGCTGAACTTGGTGTGTGTGATGCCCCTGAAAATACACTTGTCAATCTAGTCCCCTGTCTTCTTTTTGTGTTATAATGAGAAGACTTAAAACAGCTGATGGGTAGTTATCCCCTCAGTAATCAGGGAACAAGGCAAGGAGAGCTGAGACTTTGAGAGGAGGTTAAAGAATTGCTCATGAGAAGGGCTTCAAAATGTAGGCACACTTCTGACGCTCAGCTAAGTCTCACCAGATCTCCATTCAGAAGCACCTTGTTTGAAGCAAACTCAGTGATATAAGCATTGGCTCAAGTTTTGTATCACTTTGACACTGTCTACTGGTGCAAAACTGAAGCTCCCAAAATAGGCAGAAACATCCAGGCTAGGATCTCTCCATGATTATTTTTTTTTTCCAGTCACAGAGTACGGATAATAATTCTCACCTGCATCTTTGTGAGAGTTGGGAAGTCTTACTGAAGACATGAAGCAGGGCTTATGTGCCCCAAAATATGTTCTCTTCACCTTCTCCAGCTATGCTGTTGATCGAACAAAAGGTATTTCTTCTTTTTACAAACCTTGCCTAACTGCTGATACCTTAACAGAACCCTGATCAAAATGAGCATTTTGAGTTTCTTCATTCACCAGTGAGAATATCAAAAGTCATAAACAAAAAGTAATTCAAGCAATCCACACATATAAAAAAGTCAGTGAAAAAATATGCCTGCCCATGTAAAGAAGAAATTGAAAGCTTACCTTTGGACCTGCTGGCCCAGGCAGTCCAAATGCTCCTGGCTGTCCTGGTTCACCCTGCAAGTAACAGCGATACATATCAGTGGTAAAAGCTCATCTTTTGTATATAAAGGCTAGGATGGCCCAAAACGTTCATTACATACAGCTTTAGAAATGGAAGCTCTATCCAGTAGCGACAGTCCTAAGCACTATTATCCAGAGATCTGAGAGTTTGTGGTGTGCTTTCTTCACAAAAATAAAAGCAGAAAGAGACAAACTGAAAACTGAAGCAGCTATTCATCTGCTCTTCAAACACAACCACCTAAGTATCAAGAAATGAGTTCCCTAAGTTGTGAACAGCTTGCACCAACTACAATCTACAAACATAGATTCCTTGGAGATAACATAATGCATTTGTTCTTGAACAGTGATCTTTCAGTGCACTAAACACATCCTATAAGAAATTCTGCAAGTCCAAGTATGTCACTGTCCAATCCCAGACCATGCCACATGTGGTGTGATGTGATGAAGTTGCATCAGTTCTGGAACATATATTGGAAAATTATCAGTTTTTCTGAAGTGGGACAGAAGTGGCACAGGGAAGAATCAGGATGTAAGTAACAGGAAAAAAAGAGCTTTTCCACTATGCATCACTACTTTTGTGTACGCCTGCCGTTCCAAAGAGTCCTTTCCCCAAGTTTCTCCAGTGGCCACCAAATGATTGCCACAAAGGGACAGGGAATGAGATGATGAAGGTCCACCATGGTATGAAGATAATTCAAATGGATGGTGATCAAGCAGAGGAAAGGAAGGAAAGCTCTAAAACACACGTATGTAAGATACTGGAAAATATGTTTGTGGTTTTATGCTTCAACTGTAGTCCTCTTAAAGGCAATTTTTGGTATGCTGCATCCTTCTTTGAGCTAACCCTGCCCCTCTTCCTTTGCTCTTAGCTTTTAGCAGTGCACAAGAGGAGTTCAGGTCATTCCTTCTGTGACCGAGATACCTATTTCTCTAACCCCTGTCCGTTATGGAAGCACAAGATAGTCCCCTGCATCCCCTGCCATCTCCACTAGACTATGACTCTTTGCCAGACTTAAAACAAATGGCCAGGTTCTGCAGCTATTAACCAACACAGCCACAGCGGCGAGTCCCAAACCACAGGCTGCCATGACTCTCCCCTTTCCCATCTTAATGAATGGTAATGGATCTGCGCTGGGAGCCTCTCAGGATGTCTAATCCATACGACACCTGCCATTGCTGCAAATGTGCAAGGGAGAGTGCTGGGGCTATTAACTTCCTACCATTTGTTTCTGCTGCTCCTAAAATGGCCATACAAATCCCCAAGACATGTTCCACTCGATACAGATTGATTTTCACTGCCTGCCTTGCACTGAAAGGTAAGGATTACATGGGAGGAACACAAAGGCTTACGGCTTCTCCTTTTGCTCCATCCTTCCCAGGGGGGCCAAGTGAGCCCAGGGACCCCTGTAACAACAATGGAATTATCATCAGCACAATATTAACACCTGTTGCAAGAGCAAGGACTTGAGTAATGCATCAAGACAAGAATAAGGAATGAGAAGAATGATTTCAACACAAACATTATATACAGTCTCTGGAGGAGCTGTTGCTGACATTAACACACTATGACCGATTGATGAGCTGTTAATGAGGAACTAGGCACTCTTGGCCACTTAACTCATTCAAGAATAAATTAATATAAAAGCTCTGCAGTTAATTAGACTGGTAACCATTGAGTCATCTTTAATATCATCTACCCTCAGCCTCTCTATCCACCATTCCATGGTCTCAAAACCTCCCGGTTTTTAACGAAATACTGCCCCTCCCCTTTTTTTTTTAACTCCTTGCTTGTACAGCATCCATCCCAAAGCTCAGAAGCCTCTAGGCACAGCTATAATGCACATAAGTAATGAACCTAAAAGAAACAGAAAAGAAGCTTTGAAAAACTCAAGCAGTCCTCAGGAACTATCCTGGCCACCAGGAAGCGAGTCTCAGAGCTGTGAACGTGCAAAGCCATAGAAAACAGAAACAGAAAACCAGGCACCACTTTTAAATCTTCCTATGCACCAGGACAAATGGAACTAAATATGTTGAGGTTGGCAGCACCACAGCTAAGCGTAAGAGCAGCAAATGCGAGGAAAAGGCAAGTTTTGCTGCGTGCAGCTGGCAATTTAAAGAACAAATGGAGAATGGAAAGACAACAGACACAGGCAAGCCAATGTACCCAGTGAAGAACTGGCTCAGTGTTTTTACTTTTAGGCACGGCAGCGCTTTCGTTTAAGTACATTGTAAAAAAAAAAGGCTCAAATGAGAAAGAGACATGGGCACTGCAACCTGCCACTCTGGGCTGTGATTATACTGAGCCGGTTTGTTGTGCATTACTTGGAGGGGGATTTTGCCTTGCAATCCTGAACATTTGCTATTTTACAAGAGGTGGAAAAAGTTTAAATTTCTAAAATCTCTCCTGCAACTTATGTTTAAGGCATTTCTGACAAATGTGTCCAAAGCAAATACCAGCCAACAGAGCAAGCTTGGTGCAGGATAGGATTTCTTTGTTTGTTTTTTTAATATGATGACACAGTAAGCAGCTAAAGCCATCTCAGTCCAAACGTTATTTATGTTCACTGCAAGACAGGACATGATAATCTTTGGCCTTCCATGTCTCGTATTGATGAAACACTGGTGTTTCTGTATGTGGAGCCATTAGCACTGAGCTTCTATTCTGTTTCACTCTTCTGTTTTCGAGTTTTACAAAGTTTAGACAAAGTTCATGCCCTTGAGATCTCCACACATTTGTCAAATGTGGCTGAGCACTGTCAATAGGTTTAAAGATTTTAAGGTGCACTTTGCTGAAAAATAGTACAACAGTGTAGCTTTCTTTTCTTAGCACCTTGCTAACACAAAACAAGAAAACAGAGGTAAAACGAAAGACTTGGAAGACAGCCTGATTTTGTTAGCCTTCCACAATAGGTTTATAAACTCTTAAACTTCTCACAGTATAATTAAAAAAGATTTGGACTTACTTTTTCTCCTTTATCCCCTTTCAGTCCAGGAAAGCCAGGGGGCCCTTCTTCACCCTACAACACCAATGGAAAAAATACCTCATATGAAATGCCATACTGTTCTATGGTGTATTTGTGTATTTTAGACAGCACAGTTATCATCTGTTGAGAGTTAAGGCAAACTTCTCCTCACTGTAACAATGCTGTTCTCAGTCACCTGTAATTTGCCCATATTTGAACAGGTTCACTTTCAATTTTGTATTCCAGTGTCTTCCTCTGGCTGATCCCTCCTTCTTCTCCTTTTTGTAAATACCGTCCAGAACCAGTCTTTTTCCATGAACAAGACTAGAGACTTATCCTTGTTAAATAAAACTACTTGAAGCACAAAAACATTTCATTGAGAAACTCTCTTGTTGCCACATTTCAAAGCATGAGGACTTGAAATTTGGCGTGGCCACCTTACTGCCAAGCCAAATTTCCAATGGCATGGAGATTTTTGGAAAAACCCAAATGTGGGAATTTTTTCACCTTTACCTGCTCACATTAGGCCCAAATATAACCTTGGAAGCCACTCTATTTAGACTTTATCAATAGGTACTTCTCGTAGTCAACAGCTAACTTTACCAAAGATTCAGAGTAGGTTTCAGCCAGAGCTCTGTGAATGGAGCAGGACTACGCCGGCTGTTGTGGAGTCCTTGGTCATGATCCAGCAGCCTGTCTATGCCTGTCCTGCATGTTCGTGTTCCAACTGATGGCACCCAGGTTCCAGCATTGCTGGACTTTACAAGATGTTGGCATGAGTCCTTTAATGGACTGTTACCAGTGTCTCTTCTACCTGAAACAGTGGACATGTGGGATGTAAAGCCACTAGCACTGCTGGCAAATGACATGCCACAAAGCAGAGCTAAATGGCTGAGAGCTTTTGCCACATCTGCTTTTGTAAAAACCCAGTAACACAGAAGAATCCTTTTGAAAGAGCATTAAAGAGGCTAAGCAGCTGACGCATATATTTCTAAGTTGCCTGTATATACATAAGGACCACTTACACATGCAGATAAATTCAGGCCAAATTCTGCCACATTCAGTCTTATTTGTGACCTTTTTTTCCTGCATGAGTAGTCCAGAAGACTTAGATGGATGTATTCCTACAGCAAGGTTCCAGTCAATCTCGGACAGAGTGACAAAATCCAGCCCTATTTATTTATAGGTATATTTAGCACTTAAAGGTTAATAAAAAATAGTATCTGGAAAGTATCTGTCCTCTATATGCAAATTAAAGTCATTAGATACTTTTATAATCACATTTCTTGCTAACTGAACCTTCATGAAACACTCTGCCTAGAATTTGCAATGCAGCTAGTGGTAAAAATCAGATCTGCTGTATTTGAATGGCTCCCTAATGAGATATAAACCCCATCAAATAGCAAATGTGATTTTTAAGGAAATCATTTGCTCTAAGAGGTCAATGTAACTTGAAGGAACTGTGGTTCCATGGCAAAGTGTGCAGCATAGGTAGGAGAAAGATTTATGTCTTTTCTATGCAAAGTAAAGGAATATGGTTAATTAGCTTCTTCTCTTGCCTTTTTTTTTTCTTTCTTTTCCTCCATGAAGTAGCAACTCCTTGGCATAGTTGAACAAATCCTAGCATCAGTCAATAAGTTTGATGCACAGTGCTCATAGAGCCATTCATGCTGGACAGGACCTCATAAGGTTTCTAGTCTAACCTCCCACTCAAAGCACCATCAGAAGTGAATTCAGACCAACTTGCTCAGGGTTTATCCAATCTGGTGCTGAAAACCTCCAAAAATAAAGTTATTCCTCTTCCCAGATACAAATGGTAACTTACCTCCTAAGCCAATATCATCCCAGAAAGAGAAAAATGCTTCTTTCTTTTGCATTTTTTATTTGTTAACTAAAGCAGTGCAATTTTGTTGTTTTGACTTTTAACAGATCTCAAGCAGCTGCCTACAAAGATGTGAAGCCCAGAGCAGATCTGTTGGCCCTCAAGAACAAGAGGCTGCATGGACATTTGGGGGAAAGCACTGTAGACTCTATCCCACATGGTGACCATACATGGCAGAGACAGCTGGTCAGCCTGATCTGCCAACCACGGACCAGGGTCACCAAGCAGGGAAGAAGGGCTTCAGGGATCCACTGTGCTCAGGGAATATGTGACCCAGCAAAGCCCAGCACTCCAAAGAGCTCACTAAAGACATTTTCTTCACTACTGCCACCACCTCTCTCTTGCTGCATAAACTGAAGCACCACATGCCGCACATCAGACAGCCTGGCACAGAGCTGACCCTTTACTGGAAATAAAGCTAGAGTTTTACCAGCTTGCAGGGGAAATCTTTGCATATCCATCAGCTTTACCAGTTCCTCCCCCAGGAGAAAACAGCAGAGAAGCAACCTAGACTCTAGAGACACGTTTAATGTCCCCTGGAGAACCACCGCTGAACCCCAGCAGGCTACAGAGTGGAAAGGGCTCCTACTTGTGCCCTTTCCACTGACTCCCCATTAACCCTGCTTAAGCTGCTTTGTATCCCTCACCAAGCAGAAAAACATGTCAGGCTAAGGGTAGGTTCAGCAGATGTTTGAAATACTTAACTTGTACTCAATAAAAGTACAAGAAGAGATTGTGTTGCCTATGTCGAAACGCTCACCTTCACAAAGTAAACTGCACAACCTACAGGAGTGAGCAGTGGAAGAGAGCAGGAAGCAGAAAAGCACTGATGCTGCTGTGCCTGCATAGTGCCAAAGTAGCTGTGAGGCAGGGATGGGAAAGCAACCAACAGCTTGCACCCTTAACTCACAGCCAGCTGCCAAAACCCCCACGGAGTGTGCAGCTAACTGGAATGGAGTCATGCTGCCAGAGCAATTGACTTCACTAAGCAACTCTCTTTTTTTTTTTTTTTAAACTAACCAACTTCACGAACTGTGTTGCAGAACAATCACCTCTTCTTTTCACTTGTCCACCAGACATTTTTTAATCAGGTAAAATCCCAAGCATTGTATTCAGCATGCTGATAAGACCTAGGGAAGTGCTGGTGTACCCAAAAGTATCTGTTCCCTCTCCTCAACCCCTCCAGTCAGGTCAGCTGGTTAGCAAAAGAGCTCACCTCTCTCTCCAGCACTTGTGCATTGAGGGGCTCTGCCAGTACATCTATCCTGGAAACCACTTTCTGAAGCCAGGGGAAGCTGCAGTTGGAGAATGACAAAATTGGCCGAAGAAGAAATCAGGGGGCCTGAAATAACATTGTTCAAGAGGAGTTCTTGCTGGGGAGGTTCTTCAGCAATTAGGCTCCAAAGGAAGGTGGCAGATTTTCCTGAGCACTTTCCCCGTTCCAGGCTCATGAGCATGCTGTCCTTTCTTACCCACTGGAAAGCCAGCCACTTATGTTTAGTTTCATCCTCTGTGCTGCACAGCCAGTGGCCTTTAATCAAACATTTCCAACAAAGTTAGCAAGAGAATAAATACCTTCATTAGCTCACTGTTGACAAAATATTTGACAAAAGAACCTAGATTTGGCAAGCTGCCATCTGATCTAAAGCAACCAGAGAGGACTTTTCTTGCAATATGGCTATGGAGTGCAGTCAGTCGCATAGAAGCAGATACTGCCAAGCAAGAGAGGGCAGGCAGGTACTGCAAGCACTGAAGTCATATACTGACACAGACTGTGAGTATACAGAGGTTACATAATGCACAGGTAGCTACATATTTCTACAAATTGCCATTTTTCACTTTTCAGTAGTTATTCTATGATTATTTACTTGAATTACAGCAATGCCTCATTTGTTCCCTGCTTGGGCCACTCTGCTGGACACTGTGTGAATAAATATTAAATGACAGTCACTATGCTCCAAGGCTCAGTTTAAAATTGCAAGCAATGTGTAAATATAATAGAGAAATAGCAGAGGCAGAGAGCAGGGGCCAGTGAAATAGCTGCCAAGCAGACACGGTCTGCAAGTGTGCTGGGCTGAAGGATCCAGGCACCACAGTGGGAGAACAGGTGGGCTTTGGCAGCTGGCATTGAGCCCTGGGGAAGAAAAGCCCATCACATTCCTTGCAGCAAGGCCAAAACTGGTTTTGCCCCTGAAAGGGATAAAAATAATACTATATACCCACAGGCTGGCTGCATTCCCAGCTTCAACACAGTAAGATTCTGGTGGTGAACATGTAAACCACACCAATCTGTTTATGCCATGCATTTCTACTGCCACCCATCTACTTTATGAATATCTGAACTTCAAAGGCTGTCCCTTTCTGGAGAAACATCTGGACCAGAACAGGAAGGTAACAAGGACCAGGCCCTCCAGGGAACTGGGAAGAAGCAGCAAAGGCAGAAGAGACTATTGTTAAGGAGGGTAGGCAACAGAGTATAGCTTCTAAGGCAGCTTCCCTTAAGCTTAGCCTATGCTTACTGGAGTAGTTTTATGCTGTAGGTGGGGTGGCCTATTGCTTCCTTGGTCAATAGTTTTGCAGATAAAAACTTGAATATGTAGTCAGTTGTACCTGTGAGGAAGTGTGTTAACAAATACGGCAGCCTGGCTTAGGAAGTTTCTAAAATATTGAATACTACGAGCTCTGATGACGTAGCACTAGACAAATCACTCTGAAAATGCCCTGTTTCATTCCTCAAAGATCTGATATAAATTCTGCAAGCAAATTAGGAAGGTTTTTTGAGCCACACTGAAATAAGAAGTTCAGGTAGAATTCAGTAAAAAAGATAGAATTTTGAATTTGTTTGTATTTACTTTTTAATGGAAGTGTCCAGAACCACACAAAAGATACAGAAAAAGGCCTAAGCACTACTTCTGTCTTTCCTGGGGGGTCTCAAAGCAGGGCTTACATGGGCACATGATGTGTCCAGATCCAATGGACAAAAGGAAATGCCATATTATGAGGAAATGCAGAGCACAGGCAGATCTCAGCTGCTGCAGAGTACTGGAGGGATGAAGAATAAAGACACTCCCATTGTCCTCCAGTGTATCATCCATCAAAAATACAGAGGTGAGCTGGGGAAGCATAGACACACCCACATAGGTTCCTTTATTAGCTTGTGTACATCAGCAGTTATCCCATTTCTACATTTGAGCAAGAAGGTCTTCCTGGTACACCAATGTCACATGGATTTACCAGATCACACAGGCCTAGGTCAGTGATGCCTCCATGGTCATGAAGGTTGGGGTTTTTTTCAAACCTTCCATTACATGCTCACCATATGCCCATATAGCTTAATTTGCTGCATATCATCCAACGATTCACTCGCTTGGGTTATACTGAGCCTCACTACCCCACAGAACTGCCTGAACACTATGTATATGGTCTGCGACCAAATTATATCTACATCCCATGTAGATTCTCAGATGGCTGAATGGAGATAACTATGAAATTACAAAGTAGATAACCTTAATTGCTAGATTATATGTTTCCTCAGAGTGGGAACAACTAATACAGGGATTTTGCCATATCCAGCCTCATAGCAGAATTTCTCTGAAAAAGAAGAGACCTAAAATGGAGAACGAAAGGATAGGCAGGCATATGGAAAGATACAGAGACAGAACAATTCAGTATTATCTGATCCTAGAGACATCAAAAGCACACAAAGGGATAATGCCTCAGTGATGTTTTTAAGCAATCTACTCAAGTTTAACTGCTTTTCTTTCCTCCACTTGCAACTCCTCAAGCAGCTGCCAAGTTTACAAATATTTCTTCCAACTTGAGAACAGCTGTGGCTTATAATCACATATTTTATTTCAAACTCTGGGTTGTGGCCTATGTTAATGCAAATGAGAGCAAACTAAACAAGAAAGCAATGGGGAAAAAATCAGTCCAAAACACATGGTTAGATTCTCATTTGCCTGTAAAATATGAGTAAATCACTGGACTTTTCCTTCAGTTTACAGAGCAGATGACAGAAGATGGATCATTCTAAGATCAATTCTATGCATTTTCTTTATTTTCTCTTCCAAACTGGTCTACATCTAACACAAAAGTGACACTTTTCTAATCCTAAAATTAAATAAAAATTTCTAACCCTATGACAAAACGTCAATAAAGGTGTCATTGGGAGACCTTCAAAAATTTGCCAAGCAGAACCCCATGAATTACACACTCAGCATCTTGACAGCTGCACAAACGGGGGGGATCTACATCCAAGGTAGGAGACAAAATAGCGAGAGTTGAAAAGAAACAGAACAAAAGTGGCAAGATGAAATGGGAACAGAAGCAAAATTGAACGATGCAGTGTTATGACTTCACAATTAACACACCCCTGTCTCCTTTGTTAATTAACTTCACAGCATCCCTGTGAAATGAGAAGGAAGTTGCAGCAACTGTAAAATTGCTTTCATCTCATGAGGGTGACAAGTCAGAGGTACAACTGAGCAGAAGACATATGGAAGGTCACAGAGTCTGGGACAAAGTTGGAAACTCACTCCAGATTTCCTCTGTGCTAGGTCAGTGCCCTAACCATAAGTTTACTCTTTCTGTCTCCTGGCTCTTTGGCCTGCATTTAACTTGGCAACCTGATGGTCGCAAAGAATAAACCAGAAGACCATGGGTAAGTGTCCTACTGCTGATCCATAGTTACACGCTAAACTGTCTTCACTGTTTGATGAGAACAGTGAAGAAGGAGGACAGAAGAGATGTTGCAAGTTGAGTGTGGTCCTCAGGTTCAAATGTCTGAGAACACTTCCAAGAGACTGCATGTGTCTGAAAGGATGTAATATCTTTCTTTTCTACATTTTTTCCATTCAGGAGCTACCAACTTGAGGAGGCTGAAATGAAAGATTTCAGAACTCTGTCTCCAGCAGCCATACAAAATAAATATTTTCTTGAAAAACAGTGTAAATTTTGGGTTTGTCTTTCTTTAGAGTCACAAAGATTTCATTAAAAGCTGGGGATGATCTGCAGATCAATTGAGAGGCAGAGCTGCAGTAGGTATATGCCACCCAGCTCCGTTTTCAAAAGCTGCTGACCAGACAGGCAGCACAAATGACTGCTATTCTCCAATGCACAAATGCAGGATTCTATTAGCTTAATGATGCTAAGACTCTATTAATATTCTGGCAAATTTAACACCAAAACTAGCATTATCTTCTGCTTCCACAAGAAATAAGATGTTCTTTTCAACTTGGAGTTCACTTTAGTTAATTCTAAGAAAAGAAGAAAATCTCCTCTGCTGGTCTCTGTATTACACTCTGATTTAATAAACAGAAAGGTCATGTGGACATGATACACAGGGGTCAGTAGAAGATACAGGTTTGACTAGTCTATCAGGAAACCCAGCCAGGTATGCAGACAGCTGGTTACATGATAGTTAGGGGCATTTTTTTGTACTGCAAACATATCAAAGATTTTATTCAATGTATTGCATAGAAGTCAATTATCCCCAAAAAGAACTTCCCCAGGAGAAATTCAGAAGACCTTGTTTTTCAAGGGTCTCTGAACCCTTGAACCTCATCATGAATATCATGGGCCCTACCATGAGATGAGAAGGGTCCTTCTGACCCTTCATCATATGATCCTAGTCATTGAACATTCTTCTGGGGAAAGCAGGTGCATCATTTTTCAGGGATACCAACAGATATCTTTCTCTGAAGAAATCCGATGTTCCACCTTGGCATCAAAATAGATAAAACAACAGCTGTGTAGCAGTTAATTTGACACATGGTCACTCATAAACCTGGCACTGCAGAAGAGAAGATGCATCAGAGCTTACTGATTTGGTAACCAGCTATACCCTGATTAAGGTCACTGTAGAGTTCAGAATAGCCTGGAAACATCCTAAAGACTTCAAAGCTGTCATTGGTGCCCAAGATCCTGTTCATTGCTTCATACTAATATGCGAGATACCTTCCACAGTGATATACCTTCATTTACTATATAAGGGATTTCTGAAAGACTGTGGGGTCAGACAACTTTGACAACTGTCCAACTGCTGGTTCATCTGTAATCAAGACTGGCCCAAGTGGAGTACTTACTTGAAGAAAGCAGCTACCTCTGCAATAGAACACAGGAGAGAAGAGAGGGGAGCTGTTGTGTTTGAAACACTTTCGTTCACCAGCTAGAAGAGTTCTCTATCAGTTGCTGAAATCTTCAAATTAAGAAACAGTCAAATTGTTTGCAGACCTATTTATGATTGAACATACTGAATAGGAGGCAGAAGAAACCTGGAATCAGTTGGTACCACAATCCCATTACACAGAGGAATAAACTGAGAAATAATCTGGACTACAATGGATTGGATTCCCAGAAGCAGGACCAGTAGTTCCTGAAATTCCAGTTTTTCTTGTTTGCACGGTTGAGGCAAGAGGGTCAATTAAAGATACCTTTGCTAGACACTTTGAAATGTGGAAAAAAACTGTACCAGCTCTGCTCTGAAAACTTCCTTGTCTCGAAGTACAAGCTGATGCTCCTTCCTGGCATCTGCCACAGCTCGGGACCAGACAAACAGCTTGCCAAGGGCTAGAGGGGAAGTGTTCATTGAAGTAGAAAAATAACCCAGTCATGTATCATGACATTGATTAATTTATGTCTGTATGTCTTTAAATAGCACACAGAAAATAGTTCTGGTCTTGTGGATGATTTCCCACATACTGGTCGATATTTTGCCTTGCGAGAAAAATCTGTTAATTCCTTTTGCTCTGCTTCCGGGAAGTTCCTGATGCTTCAGATCTCCACACACCCCTCAAGAATTTCAGTATATCTTAGAAGAGCATATTAGGGCGGAAGAGTATTGTGTTGGGGTACTCCAAACTCCAGTGTTAATCTGCCCTTAAACATCTGCTTCTATTAATATTCCACATTCACCCCTTAGAGTCTATTCCAGCTCCTCACTGAAATACATACAAAGCTTTTCCTCAAGTTTAACCATCACCTAGTCCATGATTTCTCTCCTCCTTGCAGACAGAGTCCATTCTTTTCAGTCTCTCCCCACTGGTTAAACCTGCAAAATCCCTAATCATTCTTCTCATTGCTCTCTGCAATGAGCAACATCTCTCCATGTATCTCTTTAAATGTCATGCCCAAACTGGAGACACCATCCTGCCTGAAGTCTTTATCACCACCTACTTACAACTTGCAGTGATAAGCTTCTGCTGACTGCCAAACATACCTGAGGCTGCTCAGCCAAGTCTTTGCCGAGATAATGAATCATTTTGGTCCAACCAGACATATTTGTTTATAAAGTGATGCTGCTCCCTCAGTCTTTTTCATCTCAGAGTGCATTACAAAGGTTATGACTGTTCTTCCCATTTTACTTATGGGAGTACTGAGGTACAAGAAGGGGAAGAGCTAAGGCCAAGATCCCCTGTGGAGCCAACCAGAAATACAAACTGAGTCTCCGTAGACCCAAACCCACTCACGCCACCAAATGCATCAGATTCTCTTGAAATCACAACCACAAATGGTCCACTCACTGTTTCACCAGGACAAAAAAAATTACCATGAAAAACCCCCACATTTTCCTCATCTGGCACTCGCTGCAATGTACATGTTCATTACCCAGCAGGGTCTGACACACCAATCAACATCTTTCTGTCAAAGAGAGAGACAACAGGCCTTGTGGACTTTGGGAGACATAAAATCTCTAGGTAGTGCTTAAAGAAAAAGGGTGAGAGACCCAAAAGGGGAAATTAAAGATGCCCAGGGTTGTACCTGGACACGTAAAGAACAGCATGAAACACAGTGCTGCCATGGTCTCCCTAGCCCCTCCACCCGCACCTTCAGAGAGACCCTGAGCAAGGCACCTGTGCCTTCCTAGCCGCGAACAAGGAAACTCAGCCAGGCAACACCTTTGATCAGTGGAAAGGTGAAAATCTGGCTGCTTAACTCAGATGTGAAAAGATGTAGCAGGGAGAGGGACAGGGAACACTTAAGGTGCTTTTGATAGACCTGTGATAGCAACTTGCTTCAGGTAATACTTCACCTCTCTGTGATTCATTAGGCTACGAGAGCCACTTTGGAGCGTATGCTCCAGACTGCTAGGAAAGCTTTTTTATTTTCCACATAACAGGCACCTAATCCATACCTATCCACTGCAATATCGCTCTCGGGAGCATCCCGCATTCACACAACAGTTATCAATGACAGAATCAAGGCAATCTGTTCTTTGCCCGCCCCCGCCCCCCAGCTCTTCTGTCAGAAGCAGCACAAAGTTGGCAAATCTTTCTCACATGCTTCCCTTCCACACTGCCAGTGGATCTTGGCAGAGAAATCCTCTAAACAAGTGCTGGAGACTTTGCAAACTTCTGTTTGCCAGTAGATGTCATTATATACCAGCAATGTACCTGCCAGCCAGGGGACAAGGCTGAAAAGAAAAAAATGTTTCTAAGTTTATGTAAGGAAAAAAACCCAAGTTACTAGTATTCTTACACGGCTGAGAATTAAGCTGTCACGATGTACAATTAGTATTTGATCTGGCTTCGAGTTGTTTATTACAATCTGCAGCTGTTATTCTGGGTCACAGAAAACCACAGAATTTATCTAAAACCCTCTAATTATTGTTCAGAAAAAGAACTCCATCAAACCACGGTTATTTAGCTGTGCAGAATGTACTTTAACTACAGTGAAGAGGATGCAAAAATACTCAACATGCAGACTGAAATTGCCCACATACACAAGTGGATACAGAACATACTTGGAGTAGTAAGGCAGATACTAACATTAATATACCTCATCTTTTAATTCAGAAAAGAAATCACAGATACAAACGACTCCAGTGAGCTGCATGACAGCCTTATAAAGCAGATGAGGTGTTATTATACAGATGTTTAAGTGCTGGACTGAGAGGTTAAGTGCTAAGTGACCTTAACCAGATGAATTCAGTAGTTAAGAATGGTTCCTGAGAGAGATGATTCCCAGCACAAAAAATAATAATAAAAAAACCTGCAGATATTGCACTTTCACTTTTCATTACTAGGTCAGTTTGAGCTATGTTCACATTACTTTTTATTGTGCAATAAAGTAAGAAGATCTGAGCACTAAGAACCAAACTCTGAGGAGGCAATGTTTCCACAGCCACTCTAGCCTCCAAGGAACACCAATTACTGGGCAGTTGGGGTTTGGTTTGGTTTTTTTTTTTCAAATTTCAAACTCAATAGTCTTGGAGAAGTTTTCCCATCTTGTTACTGTCAAGATGTGCTCACTGAAAGAGCACTGCCCGCCGACCTGGATGCTGATGTACAAAGGCTCCTGCTGCCTGCTGCTTCCTTAGGCTCTAGGAGTCACCCTTCAGCTCACCAGCCCTGGGTAAACTGGGTGGCATTGAAGAGTTCTGGGACATGGTGACAATGTCTGAACACCACAGCAGCCCAAACAAGGCCTATAACCTCGCTGGAGCACCTTCCTTGCACCAGGCTCAAGGCTTCAGCAGTGAAAAGGACACACACATGATCCCTTGGAATGATGATTAGTTTTATTTGGAAGCTGCAGGATTAAGGACTAATTCTTGGTTCGTGCAAGCTCAGGCTCCACATCGTGTAAGTGCTCAGAGAGCACATCCTGCTTCTAGAAGTTCAGATGGTTGTTCCCCCTCCTTTGTTCTGAAGCTGTTTTTAAGCTCTCACCTTCGGCCGTTGCTTGAAGTATACTGCAGCAGCCTGGCAATGTACCCTGTTAATCCTGACCTTGACTTACAGAATCACTTTTCTGGCTTGGACTTAGACTTGTTTCATCAATTGCAGACCAGTCTGGTGATCTGGACTCTTGGCTGAGCCTGGCTACCATCGCTGACCCGTCCTGCTCCCTTGCTGGGGTGTTACGGGATAAGCCCTGGCTGGTGAAGTCCCTGCTCCACCAGTCATGGTATTGCTCCAGCTCCATCTCCCTTAGGGCACAGCCGGTCCTTGCTGCACCCGGACACTCAGGGACCTGACTCTCAAACATTATTATAGCTCTGTGTGTCTAAAATACCACTTCTAGCTTGAGCCTTACCTGCAACCAAACACACACACAGACCTTCCGGTCCCAAAATGCATCCCTTAAAAATACCCAAGCAAAAGCTCTCCTTTGCCATCAAACCACCATTCAATATCAGACTCCAGCTATGTCGGCAGCACCTTTTGCAAGGCAGAATTGCATTCATCTTCTTGCATCTCAAGTTACTGGATGCTAGCCAGCCCCAACCCAAAGGCACTGTGCTCGTACAGCACTGGGGTAAAAAAGTTACATGGCTTTCAGGTCAGACCTGTCTTATATTCAGCTGCCTCAGGGCAAAGACAGAGAGCACAGGGCACTCTCTGTGGGGACAGACTGTATCTAATGTGGTAGATTTGCACAGCTTTTCCAGAAACCCTAAAAATGGCTGTAACTCCACACGGAAGACAAGTGAGGGAAGGGGAAGCAAAGCCTTTGTTTGAAGCATCTAGCAGGCAAGATACACAAAGTCTGGAGGGAAACAGGTTCTCCAGCTTCATTTTACAGGAACAAAGACTAGCTGCTTTGCCCAAGGTCAGCAAATCTGTTAGAGACAAGTTTTAAGCCTAGGTCTCCTGCAGCCTCGCCCAGAGCCTTAACTATCTGCCTGCTTTTCTTTTTATGTTTGTTCTTGTAGTCACTGCATCTCTAATAAGCCAAGCCACTTCAGAGGTTTTATTCTTAATAGAAATCCTAGAATAATCCTTCTGCATTTTTATCAGAGTGAGTCATTACCATGAAAAAAACCAAAACATTGTTAGGAGAATACAGACTTAATCTACTAGAGTTGTTTCTTAAATTCATTGCTGCATGCGTGATTATTAGCATGAAGGGAAACAGAAAAAGCACAGAGGGCAAGCTCAGATACTCTTGGAAACACATTTTGTATCTTTAACTGACTAGATGTTTACAGATGTCTCTCCTTAATTAACTCATAAGCACTTTTTTAAACACACAAAATTTTAACCTCCAGACCAGACTGCAAAGAGGAGCTCCAATACCCACTGTATGTGTGGCAGGTTGACCCTGGCTGGATGCCAGGTACCCACCAAAGCCGCTCTATCACTCCCCCTCCTCGACTGGACAGG
>JAVKLA010000027.1:48505642-48522256 GCA_034782735.1 Sagittarius serpentarius
CTGACCTGGGGGTCTGCGGAGATGTTTCTCTCACATGTTCTCACTCCTCTCCGGCTGCGGCTTCTGTGCCCCAGCACATTTTTTTCCTTCTCCAATATGTTATCCCAGAGGTGCTACCACCGTCACTGATGGGCTCGGCCTTGGCCAGCGGCGGGTTCGTCTTAAAGCCAGCTGGCATTGGCTAGATCGAACACAGGGGAAGCTTCTAGCAACTTTTAAAGAAGCCAACCCTGTGGTCCCCCACTACCAAAACCTTGCCACGTAAACCCATTACAGTATGAAAAGCAACTTCATTATTTTTCATTTTAAACTTGCCATCAGCTAGTTTAATTTACTTCTCCTTAGCTTCTACAACAGAAGAAACAGTGAAAAGTAATTTCCTACTGGTATCTCCATACCAATCAAAGTTTGACAGATTTTCATCATATCCTCTCCAAAGTCATCGCTTTTCCAAGCACCTTCCCACCTGCAGAGCCTTCTCACTTCCGTTGGCCTTTAGGATGCTAGAAGGCTGGCTCAGCACCACTGCATAACACTGTACTTTGCAAGACAAGGGTGTAGAGTTTTTGAAAGCCTCTAAGTTAAACTTTGTATGGAGGCATTAGAAGGGCAGGATGGCTCAAGATGTGGATGGCTGTGCCCCAAGAATGCAGACCTCATACTCCACAGAACCTTCCTTGTCAAACATGATTTCCCTGACTTTCATCAAGAGTCACTGAAACCCCATCTTCCTTGAATCCTCAAAAATGCTCTACAGCTGTTCCTTCTGCCCTCACTCCTTTCCTGCACCTACTCCTCTTGGATGAACAGAGGTTTGAAGATTTGAGTTATAACCCTTGCAGGATCAGGCCATCTGGTCTAGCAAATATCCATCTGAATAACCTACAGAATAAAGCCAAAACATTGCCTTTCATGGTGATCCCAACCGAAACCAGGACATCATGTTATAGAATTGGATATTTGCCCATGTATAATAATCAGTTCAATAACGTGTGTGCAAAACAAGTGAATGAAGATATGGTAAAGGGACACAGGTTTATGAGCAGAAGTAAGACAGACTACATCTAATGCCATAGGGATTAAACACTCCAAGGGCTGAAAAATGACAGTCAACAGTGGAAATTTAAGATCTAATACAAAGCAGCAGCAGGTGAATCACACCTAACCAGGAAATCCACTTGAGAGCAGTTTACATGAGCACCTGTAGATGTATTATCTTATTTTCTTTTTTTATATCTATGCACAATTATTTGGTTTGCACGTGTATGTTTCTGTACATAAAAAGCATTGTCTGCCAGGCTGAGATATTTAGGCCTGGCAGAACATGCTGGGCTGTTGCTTGAGCCATCACAGTGAATTTCCTGGTTTTCAAAGTCACACGAGACCTCACGACATGAATTAGGTTTTTAGCCACAACTGCTATTATCTTTTGGTTTACCGCTAATGATGTGCTTGGCATGTTATGTATTCTAATACAAGCATCATTTTGGCTTTAACTTAGCGATATAACTGAGGTAATGGCCTGAAGAAGGAAGGCCAGTGCCTCTGCTGTCCTCCTGGAAAAGCACAGGATTTGCCCTCTAACAAATGCCTCAGACCTCACATAATTGCCCTACACACAGTATTTAGCAACAGCATGATTTGGCAGGTGTTTGGCACTAGCACAGCTGGAGAGCAATACTACAATAAGGGGATGATTTTAATCTTGTCATCTCAGTCTTTTCAAAGGTGAGATACCTTTATTCTATCGACTTTTAGGATGTGAACCTTGTCCTTTTAAAGGTGTCCACAGCACATGCACAGCAATGTGTGCACAGACTGCAGCTGTTTGAAGTCCAGCATCTCTGATCCAGTTTCCTAGCACTGGCCCATACCCATAAAAATAAAGGGAACATAAAGCTGTCACAGCCAGAGTGAAAAACAAGAATTCATGCTCATGCAAGCCATTGCAGCCCAGCAGGCAAACAGAAAGGAGCCATGTAAATCCTCTCCTTCCAGGTGTTCTCCTATCTGGGAAGGGTTTCATTTCACAAGCTCTCCTCTTTCTTTCAGGAGTACAGATGGCAACTAGTATTGCAGGCACTTGCATCCACGCTCCCCGTGGTTCTGGTTACTTCCCTCTCATAGGCACTTCTTCTGATGCCAAAATACAGACATGGTACTCCACCCCTACATGCAATAGCGATCTATCATATGCACACCACCTGCATGGCTGATCCCCCCCACTTACAGTCCTACCCCTTTCTGCTGCTGAAGGCTCACCTTTGCACCTGAAGGCTGACCCTGAAGATGATCTTTGTGTTTAGGAAAAATTATGCACAGAACACATCACCAAGATGAGCAGCTCTGGTGCTGGCACGATCAGCAGCAGAGCGCTCCATCATGGTGCACAGCGGACTTTCCTGAACCAGAAGCACCTCAGGGGAGCAGAGACACCCAGCAGGAGCTGGCAGCTCGTAGGACAGCGGCTGAGGAGACCTGGGAGGGGCCAGGAGCAATGATGGCCAAACCCCCACACCTATAAAAGAAACCCCTGGGGAGCACTAGTGACCAGGAGTGCTGCAAACTGGGCAGGCAAATAGGCCACGGTGTGGCAGCAAGGTCTTGGGAGTCTGGAGAGGTCCCAGTCAACTAGAAGCTGTCAAATGTCCCAATTTTCAAGAAGGGTAAGAAGGAAGACCCTGGTAATTACAGGCCTGTCAGTCTCACATCAATGCCTGGTAAAATCATCTGAAGGTTATTCTGAGTGTTACTGAAAAACACTTGAGAGACAACGCAGTCACTGGTCACAGTCAACATAGATCCATGAGGTGGAAGTCCCGCTTAAACAACTTAATTTCCTTTTATAACAAGGTCACCCATCTAGTTCATCAAGAGAAGCCAGGAGATGTGGTTGGTCTGGGGTTTTAGCAAAGCTTTTGATACTGTCTCTGACAGTGTCCTTCTGGACAAAATGTCCATTGCATAGCTAGCCAAGTCCATAATATGTTGTTAACAATTGGCTGACAGGTAATAATAGTAAATGGGGTTACATCAGGCTGGCAGCCAGTCACCAGTGGGGTTCCCTATGGCTCAATTTTTGGGCCAATGCTCTTCAATGTTTTTATAAATGATCTGGATGTAGGAGTCAATTGTACATTAAGTAAGTGAGCCGATGACACTAAACTAGGAGGATCTGCAGACTCCCTCAAGGGTAGAGAGGCCTTACAGAGAGATCTGGATAAACTAGCGAGTTGGGTGATCACCCGCTGTATGAAATTTACCAAGAGCAGGTGCTGGATTCTCCACCTTGGACAGCGTAATCCTGCTTATACATACAAATTGGGGGACGAGAGGCTGGAGAGCAGCCCCATGGAAAGAGATCTGGACGTTTGGGTTAATAACAAGTTGAATATGAGTCAACAGCGTGCCCTGGCAGCCAAAAGGGCCAACCGTGCCCTGGGTGCATCAAGCACAGTATAGCTAGACAGCCAAGGGAGGTGACTGTCTTACTCTACACCGCACTGGTGTGGTCCCACCTCCAGTACTGTGTGCAGTTCTGGGCGCCTCACTATAGGAAGGACATCAAACTATTCAAGTGTCTCCAGAGGCGGGCGACCAAGATGGTGAGAGGTCTCCAGGGCAAGACTTATGAGGAGCAGCTGAGGCCGTGTGGTTTGTTCAGCTTGGAGAAGAGACAGCTGAGGGGTGACCTCATCGCAGTCTACAGCTCCCTCAAAGAGGGCAGCCGAGGGGGACGTGCTGATCTCCTGTCTCTGGTGACCAGCGATAGGACACAAGGAAATGAAACGAAGCTGCAACAGGGAAAGTTCCAACTGGACATTAGGAAAAGGTTATTCACTGAGAGGGTGGTCGGTCACTGGAACAGGCTCCCCAGGGAAGTGGTCACAGCACCAAGCCTGTCAGAGCTCAAGGTATGTCTGGATGATGCTTTCAGTCATATGTTTTACTTTTAGGCAGTCCTGTGAAGAGCCGGAATTTGGACTCGATGATCATTATGCGTCCCTTTCAGCTTGAGATACTCTATAATTCTATAACCCCAGGTTCCCTTTTTAATCAAGCCAGCAACGTACAGCTGATAGATCTTTGCTCTCCATCAGCAACAGTACTGACACAGCCATTGAGCAGACAAGGGGCACAAACACACCGGGTACCAAATACACTTCTTCCACAGATGAGGACAAGCTCCCTTGGCTGGCAGGCGTACCAAATAAAACGAGCTGGCCATATACTCAGGGATCTCCATGCCTACATATTCGTTTGGGCCAGTCAATGTTGTTTGGCTACCCCAAAGATGTTCTGCACATACTGTGGGGTCTTTTTATTTTTTCCCCTCGAATCCAGACTTGCAGACCTATTTTTCTAGGCATGACACTAATACAAACGGAGTGATGCTTTCCGACAGTTTTTTGCAGAGATCAAAACATAAGAAAACAAGAACTTGCTTCAACTGCAGCACAACTCATATTGTAAACATCATGTTTCCCATCAGACTGCTGACTCTCACCACCTGCCAAACATGAGCCGGTTTCCAAAGGCTGAATCCTGAGTCTCAAAGGCTAAATAGTGGCTGTCAGTGGGAGGACTACAGGAAGATGGATGCAGAAATGTGTGCTTTATAGCCCCCATGTCTCTAGCCTGGCTCACAAATATTTCCTGCCATGAGCAACACTCATTTAGATTGTAATTTCACATGATGCATTACCACTATATACAATCAATATATCATAATCATAGAAAGAACAAATGAGAAGATGCAATGGCCATAAATGCCATGTTCTCGCTAGTGCAGCATTCTTCCTTTCAGACCACAATCCAGTATTATTTTAAATTCCCTGAGCAATCAGGTAGCCACAGATCCCCTGGAAAACAGCTCCACAGATTCTTAATCTCATTTGCAGTATGAACCACAACTTCTTCCTTAATACACCCATCTATCTCGTAGACCCTCCTGTCAATCTCAATCTTTTTCCATTGTTCCCCACAACTTGAAATTTCATTTTGGTGGTAAGGAAAACACCCACAACCAGGTGTGTTATGGAGCTACAGAGAGAAAGAGCTACTTCTCCTCTGCAGTCTAGGTCTGCAGCCTCAATTTGTTCTGAGGAGTGGGAAGACTGCAGCCAGAATTGCCTGGAAACCAGCATCTTTTTTAATGCAGATTAGCCCAGTCACGCTACTTGTTTCCTTCCCGTTGTTGATCACCATTGAACATAATTTCCAAGACAGATAACCTAGCAATTCTCAGTGGTTATTCTGTATCCTCAGTTTTAATGTCCAGGCCTTAATACTCTGTCCTGCCTAATACTTGCAGTAAGAAAATACTCCAGCTTTTGTCCTTCAGGTCATTAATGAAAATATCCAATGAAAAGAAACAGCATGGCAGTCTCCTCATGACCCAAATTTAATCCTGTTGAAAATTCAACAAATTCAAGATTATACTTTCCCTTTGTTTTTCATCTTTCCAGCCAGTTGCTTTACTGCATTATCCTCCACAAACTCACTGCTGCTTACACAAAGCAAAGATTATTATTCCATTTTGATAGTATTTTACATGGCCAATGCAAAAAGGAAACTCAAAGAACACAAAGGGGAAAAGCAATGAACACTCAAAAGCTTTTCTACAGAAGGAGGCATGACACAATATAAAAGTTCCCACAAAGATCCAACTGTATCACATCTCTTGCATCCTGTGCACTCCAAAAGCAACTTCTGAGCTATGGAAGGCAAGAACAAGCGACTCTCATTTAATTAGTTAAATGAAGGATTAGATCTTACCTTTTCTCCTTTTTCTCCTCTGCCATAGGCTCTGCCCTAGAAATGAAAGAAGGAAAAAAAAAAGGTACATTTGATAGCAAGGACGTCAAACAACACTATAAATAAATATTTCATGTTTTCCTTGTTATATATCATCTGAGATACATCTATCTATCCATACATATCATCTATATATATGGACACACAAGTCACAGGACAGCTACTATAGGGAAAGTAATTTTCTTTGGGCATAAATCCTTGATAATAATTCAGTGGCAAATTAAAATAGAAAACCTATCCCCAATTCTCCTACTGCAGCCAGGAAAACATCTTATTTTCTATTCAGGGCAGAGTCTGATATTGCATTTCCAAAATCAAAGATGCCAACAACTCTTGTTAGAATGATTTTTACATAGGGTTAAAGATTTTCTCACCTAAAAACTCAGTCTGGCATTTGCATTAATTGCAGCTGGGGAAAGATGTATCTTGGTCATCGGAATGTAAAAGAGTTGAGAGAGATTTGCATCTTCTTTATGTTTAGTTGCCTCATACTGTCCCCATTAGATGTGCAGCTATGCTATACTCAAGTACACTCAAGTTACATATTTTAATTAGAAGGCCAATACTAAGTAAGTCAGTTATCAGCTGTATTCAGGGATGAACCCATCCATTCCCTCCCCTCCAAGAAATGACAGTGGGTGCCAGAAAAATCAGCTTCCCCCTGGGATTAAGGCCCAGCAGAGGGAACATATTCAACAGGATACATTGATATTGTGAGCAAGTTCTCACCATAAAGGAGAAAACAACTACTTGCATTTCCATCTCCCTACAGAAAATCATTCTGGTATTTCTTACTTACCGACTCTCCTTTTTCTCCTCTGAGTCCAGGAAGCCCTTGGCTGCCACTTTCTCCCTTGATAAAGAAAGGGTGTTAATACCACAGAGTTAATTCATTCCTTTCTTGACAGGCATAGAAATAACAGATGAGATTTCCTCTTACAAATCCCTGTGGACTCATTTGTGAAGTGTATCACGTTAGTGTTTGTATTTTGTGGTCAGCTTTCTGTTGCTTTGATTATTTGGGTAGCAATGCAACAAGAGCTTGACAGACTGTGGACACTTCTGGTCTGACCAGCCTCTACAGCCAGGATTTCAGCTCCTGCCATAAGGACTGGTTGTACCTCATTGCATTTATACTGATGTCAATGTCCAAGTTCTCAGATTGATTTTACATTCTATTTTTCATACGGAAACACTGCTAGAAGCCTTCAGAGTGCACTGGCAAGGCAGAGACCTTTCTCTTGTGAAGTATTTCAAAAGTTCTTATTTTCTATTAAGCCAGGAAGGATTTGGAAAGGTTGCCTGCATAAGACCTAGAAGGTGCACATCCAAATTATGGAAAAAATAAACCTGTAAATATTCTCAAGATTTTAGAGCTATTTTTTTAAAAATTCAAAACCCATCATTTTCATTCACGCTAATTTTCATGATCAACTAACTCCTCCCTTCCTCTCAGAAGTGTGCAACACACACAGGGTCACTCTCCCTGTTTCCTCCAATGGAAGAGAGGGAAAGGAACACAGAAAAAAGACAGCAGAAAACATACAAATTATAATGGGTAAAGGAATGAAAACTGGAGAAGCAAATACATGGGGAGGAAAAGAAAAAAATGGTCAAGCAAAAAACAAGCAAAACTTTTTATTCACTTGTCTCCTAAAAAGAACAGGGGGGAAAGGGATAAAAAATGAAAGAAGATGCATCATTTCATAAATATTCATCAGATACAGAACTAAAAGTGGTGCCAAAAACAGCAAGTGCAGAAAAAATACCTGCAAATCATCTTCACATACTGCCCTGCAGTCAGAAAACTGGAAGAAGGACCAGCTGAGGATATACCCATTACTAAGACTAGATTAATGCTATGTGCAGTGTTGCCACCAGTTCCTTCAATTCCTCTAGCACCAGGAGCTGCTGGAAAGCAGAGGGCTCTGCCCACACACCTCTGCCTACGTCCTGCCTGATTCTCGCCTAGAAGGTATACACCAGAAATACGCTGTGCTGAGCTCCCCATCCATCACTAAAAAATACTATGTTCCCACCTATTTGCACCTCCCATTGTCCTTTGCTTGTAGAGTTTGGGCACTTTGGATTTCAGTGTAGACATAGCATCAAGCTGAAAAAGTCTCAGACCTGGAGCAGGACCCCCACAGCAGCAATAAGTCCAATGATCCCTGCACTCCCCAAATCTCCCCACATGGACCACAGTAGAATTTAACCTTGTGGCTCTATTCAATTTGTCTTGACCTATGCCCCAAAAAGCTGTGCTTAGCTGCACCAGACACTGACACATTTGTCAGGAGCATGCTTTTTTTTCCCCAGATGAAGACAGGCTTTTGAAAGCACAGAAAATATGAAAGTTTCTTTCTTTAACATTTGTCATTTTTTTTTGCCAAAAGAAAGAAACTTCACAGAGCAAGTAGCATATATGCAGAAACAATGTCACAGTCAATTCAAGTAGGCTGTGGCAAAATTCATAAAAGTTTTTATGCAACTGCCTCTTTTAAGTTGCTTTAAGCACACCAAAACTCCTTTCTGATTTGGAGGAAAAAATACATCCTGCTAGAGCATGTCTAATACCCTGGACTTCACAAACTTCCCTAAGGCAGGTAGCAATGTCATTTCTATGATGTGGGCAAAAACAGATCTCACAGAGAAGTGATTTTCTCTAAACTCAGATCGATAGCAGTGCTGGAAGAGAGCAGAAGCCTGTTGATCATCAGCCCAGTGCCCCAACCAGCCAGGCTGGCTGACTGCAAACAAAACAGCATGCAGAGCAAGTACGGAAGGAAAATAAATTAGGCTGGGCTGTCGTTAGCATCTAAAATTTATCAATAGAACCAGCTTTGGGCATGTTAGCCAATTCTTCCACAGCTATTTCCTGCCTCACTCTTCCCCAATGCCATCCTTTACCGTACCTCCTTCCAAAACATGTACACTCTGTCTCCATGCATTACCCTCAGTTTGGCAGCATGGGTGATTGAGGCAGAGGTGTTCATCTCTCAGGGATTTTTTTCACTTTTTCTAATAACTGCAAGCACTCCGGTTTTGGACTACCTTTGGAGACTTAAATTTGAGAGGAACAGAAACTCATTATCTTCCCACACTAGTTGTACACTTCAAATATTTCCACTGGCCAGATAGCACTGTAAGAAAAGCCTGTCCAAACCTCCTCCCCTAAAAGAAGGAATATGCTATGGGAGCTCAGGATAGCAGAACCTAACACCAGTCTCTCCATCTTCAACTCAGATAGACAACAGCCACATTCACTTTACTTAACAGACCCCCAATCTGACCTTTTTTAAAGAAAGCAGAAAGAACCACATAGCCGTTATTCCATTTTTTTGGATAAAGAGTGAAAAAGCCACCAGCTACTACTGGTCCAGGAAAAAACAGAACAAGACAAAACCAAGCCCCCAAACTGTCTTAGCTTAGAAAAGGAGCCTCACAGTCCTCCTGCCTTTGTCAGCCTCTCTGAAGATCCCTGTTTTGGGGCAAAGAGGGGTGTTTTGTTTTTTTAACTCGGACCTCTCCCCCTATTAGCATCTCCTGGTGGGACTCATTTCTCAGGTGACTCCCACCAGCTTTGTGCTGTTTTTCCGATACAGCTGAACCAGCTGCTTTGCTGGATTCTTATATGGCCATATAGTCTCTTGCAGGGCATTTCTCACTAGCAGCCTGTAAAATATTTTTGGATAATGCTCAAGTATCTGCAGCCTACCTAAATAACCCTTGGACCCAGATTATTTGGGGGTAGATTTCAGCTTTGCAATTCGTCCCACAGAAGAGATGCTTAGTAATGATGATGTCTACAGAGAAAATGATGAATTTTGACTCAGAGTGCTGATATCACTCCGTTTCCACCTTTTCCTTGTAACATCTTTCCTTATTCATTTGTTTACCCCCACCTCTCTGTTTAGTCAATTAATGCTTGGTCTTTTCTTATGCTGTACTTGCTTGCTAGCCTGTTTTAATCAAACTTAAGAGTATAGTAGAGATCTTATGATTTTAGGGGGGTTTTACTGTTTCTTGAAGCCCCAGCTCCTGGCTTCAAGTAACAAATGGAAATCTTTGATACTCATCACCTTAAAAAAGCTTTACAGCCCTCCTCATTATACATCAACAAAGCTTTAAAACACAGCCCTTGCACCTTAGAAAGCTGAATGATCCTAAAACATAGTATGGACACTTACAACCCCATAATTCAGAAGCCTCTCATATTTTTGTGGGGCCTTTGTCTTCTCTTATTAAAGTACCAGGTGGTAATATTGGGGAGTTGCAAATAGCATTGACTTTCTCCCCCACAACCAGCATTTTAGCCTGGGTAGCTCAGTAATGTGGCAGAGAAAGAGAGGAGGAGAGCGATATTAGTTCCTGCACATAGAGCAAGGACCTTGGCAACAGTGATGCAAGAACTGCTGTCAAGGGCAGTATACGTTATTTGATCACAACATCTTTGCAAGTCAGGAGCAAAATCTATTACTTGCCTTATTCAGCAGATACAGAAGCTAAAAGTCATTTGTCTCAAATCATCACATTTGTACCAAATTGCTGTCAGAGCCTGGATTTAAATGGCAACATCCCCAGCCTCCTGAGACTGTGACACAGTCCTGCCTTGGCTGTATACAAGTCTCGGACCACTACAGCCAGGGAAAAGTCACACACATATCTGCAGAGCAGTTCAGTAGCCCTAAAGGAGTGGGACAGCCATTTCGGGATCTGTTACAGAAAATCTGCTGATGCTGTGCTTGGATGTACGCTATTTTGTATTTGACTAGTATCTCCTGCACCCCAGCAGCATGCCATGTTACACAGTACAGACACTCTCACCAGCGCATAGACCTTGTCAAAGCAGTGAAAGACAATGGGATGTTGCTGCAGGGTGCTTTTATTATTATCATCATCATCATCCTTCTGCAACCTCCTCACAACAGTCATGGCTCTGCCATTCTTCAAAACGGCCCACCATTATTTAAGCCGTCACAGATTAAAATAGAAAGCTGCTATTTATATATGCATGGAAGCACAAGGAAACATTTTCTGCAGTTTCAGTGAGGCACGTGAGCATTAATGCACCGATGTTCTTTCATGCCAGCAGAAAACATACTCCAAAACACATCTCCTCATCATCCAAGACTTCTCCCTGCAAAGAGCAGACCAAGCCTTGCCAAAAAAAACCCACAACACATTGCTGAGGATGTTGGACCTTCCAAGACCCAGAGATTTCTCCTTTCCCCTCCCACAGTGTTTCATAATAACTAAGTAACTTTTGGTGGGTTGCAATTTGTTTATTCACCAAACAGGTATAAATTCAGAGACTGGATTTGTGGAAGCGATTTAGATGGAAATAGTTTTGAATAAAATTGTTCCCAAACATCTTTTTAATCACACAGATGGTGAAACTGGGAACCACCAATACCATCAACTTCCACCTCTTCTGCAATGTTGTGAATCTTCTTTGTTTCCTTCCAGTACAAGTGCTCCCTTTAAGTCAATTGTCTCACAGCTCTATTTGTAACCAAGCACAGAAGAAAAACATGTATGCCAAATGCAAATGTGCGTATCAAAGAAGCTTGCAGAATATACAGGATAATACAGAGGCTGCGCTGTGAAACTTGAGGCAGACATCACAGCCACTCTCCTACCCTGTTATCTAGGGAGAAGAGTACTGAGGAACGTGGCCTATATTTAACATCATGACTCAGACTTGCTAAGGATAACAGATTGTGGCTAATCCTTTACCCTAGTCTCAGGAAATTTTGTAGAGTGTGACTGGGAGGCTGCTGCCTAACCTATGGATACTAGTACTACCGAGCAAGGCACTGTACAGAAGCAGCACATGGTTTTCCAGGTGACTTATCATGAAAGCTGCGCATGACCTGGCGAATAACACTAACTTGCAAAAATGCCAGTTTAGAAGCTACAGGAAAAGATTTTGGAACACGCTTACTCTAAGAATGACATAAAGCAGCAACAGAGAAGCTCAAATGCTAACCTAGAGCAAAGATACAAGATGGCCAGAGTCTCTTGCAGCCCCAGGCTCATCCAAAATTATCTGAACTCAGTCATATGCCAAACTGACTCTTATTTCTCAAAATCTTCAACTCCTCACCTTAGTCTGAAACTGGTTTTTGTTGTTGTTGGTTTTATTAAACAAATGAACTAGCACATATTACTGACCTTTTGACCTTTAGGACCTTCAGGGCCAATTGGACCTCTCTCCCCCTAAGACAAAAAATCCATGATTAGTCAGACTGATCTTCTCATTATATAACAAAGCAAGGGGGCCAATCCTACAACAACTGAGGACAACAAAAATGTTTGCAGGCTTTAGTGAAGAACAGACTAAAACAGACATGCCCTCAAGAGCAATGACAATGAAGCTGGCTTCTCAGAGGTTCTGGTCACAGCCAATATAAGCAAGCACACAGCTTTCAAAAGCTATGAGGCTTTTTCAACATGGCTCTATTTACCTCCAGAATCTCTTCCTTTTCACTTGAAGAAGGATGCACATAACTGGGCTAGGTAAGAATAACCACTTTGTTTTCAAGGGTGTTACCAGGACTGCCAGCATGATTAAAATCACTGAATTAGGTAAAGAAAAAACACCTGGGAAGACAGCCATTACCTCTACAGACATCCCACCTGTGAATAACACATGCCTGTCTCTTTCTGTGAAGTGCTTTCCACCTCTAGGTCTTAAAGTGCTTCACAAACAAATACAGCCCTTCTTATAACTCACTTGCACAGTGTCACACCCCTGTTTGCAAAACTATCCAACATGCCTTAAATGAAACACACTCATCTCAACACTCACCTTTTGTCCAGCAGGACAGGAGCAATTGACAGTCTTGAGGTGGCCAACTTGCTCGTTGCCAACAGTGGGCCTCACTTCCAGCGGAGGTGCTTCTGTCAGGACTGTGACCTGGCACTACACCCAAACATCCAAGGTCATGACAAAGCCTTCGATGCTAGAAAGCTTCCACTTCCACCCACTTTAGAGAACCCACATAGGCATTACTGGATAACGCACAGCTAAATGAGTCCTAGTGATGAATGAAATCCCACAAAAGCCATTCATTCAAGCAATAGGGAAAAATGTGTCAAAATGAACAATGAATCTCTTTAAGCAAGACTGAGGGAAGAGGAGTGAGAGGAGGGTGGAAGTTTCTAATGAGAGCTGGGCACAGGAAACTAAGCAGCAACTGGCACCGTTTTAGCTCTTCCCAAATAAAACCAGTGGGAAACGTTGAATATTTCATGCTGCATTTCTGTTGTTCCATCATCACTTCAGGGTTTTGTTTCCCCTGACAGTCTGACAAGGAAAGAGCAACTTGGAAACTTCAAATTCCTCATACTCATGCCTCTGCAGTGGTCCTCTTGTGGCGCTGCTACATTACCAATTAGACAGTTAGGTTTCATTCGCCATCATTAAAAAAATTATAATCCCACACTGCCATATATTCCCTTATATATGTAATAGATTTCAACGAAGAATGTTCACGTGAAAATGAATAAATGACAAAAAGAAGCTTACTGGTCCAGAGGGAATGTCACAGCAGGTCTCCAGTTCAGCATGCCGAGAATCACAGTAAATAACCATCCGCTGAAGATCAAACTAGAAGACAAAGTGAGGCAATAGTCTCAGAGACAGTGAATTATTAAAGACTGCATGTCCTTTTGCTTGGATACAAACAGTGCAGACGGATACAAACAGTGCAGACAAATACAAACAGAAACCAAATGGGGCTAACTTCATAGTGATTCTATGGATCCTGTAGTCAATATCTCTCTCTCTATCAATAGTAGACCAATATCTCAGCATGCTCCAAGAGTGCTGAGCTAATGAGACCCTGAATATGCCTATTAAAATTCTGGTGCAGGTTTTCATGCAAATAAGGAGGCACGCTAACACCCATGTTCTGGCCAAATTTCTGTCTGAGAAGACGTATTCTGACCACCTCTATCCCTCCTAGAATTTCATCTAGACATAAAGTTTGTTTTTCTCCTGTTGTGCCTTGTATCTTCTGACCATTTACCCCTGCGTGAGAACTGCTATTAGCACATTTAGTATGCACATTCCATCCATTTTGCACAGCTAAGAAAGACTACACAACTCTCAAAACACCAAACAACCACGCATAAGTTATACCAGGTTAACACTGCTACTGGACAATCAGGTCCAGCCTGCAGATCTCAACTTCAATTAAATCGAAGCAAGAGTCATTTAGTATCAGATATCTTTTCTGAAGAACTGAGAATATATCATGACTCTCCTGAGTTAACAAGCTTGCTTTTTTTTCCCCCGTCTCTTCCTATCACAGGTGGAAATATTCATAACGCTAAGATCAGACAGCAAAAGACCTTTATGTGTGTAGCTGAGTACCCAGTTTCATGGTATTTGTGGATGATTTTGTCTCTGATTTTAACTATAGCACACTCTGGGACTAAACAGAAAGATGAAATGGATTTCTCATTTTTAATCCCTATTACAGAGATATTGACAGTCTCACATAAAAAGACAGCAAGTTTTGTACATGATAAGATGGCAATCTGTCTCAGCTACATAACACAGGTAACGATTCAGTGATGCTGCTTCAGAAAAAGGTCTATTACAACATAATCCCCCAAACCCCATTCACATGCTGCAAACCCAATGCAGAATGTTACTCCAGCTGTAATCGGCACATGCAGTACTTACATCAATGGGGACACTATCATACAAGCGTTTGCCAATCACAGTCTTTCCTTGAATGTCAATATTTTCCCTGTCTTCAATAGGCAGCATCTGCACCAGTCTGCAGTCTATGTAAAGTGAGACGGCCTTTGACTGAATGCTGAGGGCAATTTTATGCCAGCTGCGGTCAAAAAGATCACTGACTCGCACATTTCGGAAGACCACTCTCACGGCATCCTTGGTGAGCCCAATGGCATTGTACTCTACAGCTTTGTTCTCTCCGTCCAGTCGGATTGAGACCTGCAAGCAGACAGAAGTAATTTTGCTAAGAAAGTACAAAGCCTTCTCCTTCCTCCTGCCTGCTTTCCATCATGACTGACGCCCCAAAGTCAGGGATGGCACAGCATGTAGTGAGAAGCCCAAGCAAGAGCAGAGGACAGAGTTTTGTGTGAGATATGGACAGGGAGCCTACACCTGTTCTAGTAAATAAGACAGGGCAGGGCACAGGCTTGGGTGCAGACCCATGACCATCTAAAACCTTCTCTTACGAGTACAATCCTTGACATGGTTCCAGCACACGCCACCTTGATGCCTCCCAGGCAATGCTTGGGCGTGGCTGCGTGGTAGTACATGTCAGGGGCATCTCCCCAAAGGCAGATAGAGCTGAACCTGTTTTGGATCCCTCTGTCTTGTGTACTCCTCCACTACTTCCCAGCAGGCTCTGTGCTCTTTAGTCCCATCGCACGTCCTCAGCCGTCCCATGGGGCGTGGACAAATGCCTCATTGCCTGGTATGAAACCAGTCTGCTGAGCTGTAGCACTGCCCACACTTTATTTCAGATGCTCTGAACAGAAAACTACAGCTACACACACACGCACCCCCACACACTGTGTTGCAAGTTACGGAGCAGGCAAAAATAGGCTTTTGAAGACATTATACTTTTAGTTCATTTACAAATTGATTTCTTCTTTTAACAAAGTCAGGCAGTTACCAGCAAGCAGCAGGGAACGGAGCAAAGCACAGAGCCAGGGGAACAAAAGACGCGACTGCAAGCTGCAGAGCTGGAAGGAGTTTGGCCACATCGGCAAACAGCCGTGTCTGATGTAAGCAGCCCAGGGTAGGCTGACTCCAGATCTGACCCAACATCTCCATGCAGCTGAGCACCGTGCTGGCTGGAAATGCCAGCTGAGATCAGCGTTAGCTGTCTGCAGTCTGCCAGCTATGCAGGTCTGCAATGTAGTGGCCAGACCACTAGTGACTTTACATGAAACAAGGCTCATGAGGCTCTAAGGCACCTCTGGCACCACAATTTCAGGCATTTTTGAAAGTATTACTGAGAATCTTGAGTGCTTTTTTCTCTCCACACCTAAGCAGTTCAAGTTTTCAGCTGTCTCCAAGAAATACTGAGTGATCCCCACATTCGCACTCTGCAGGAATTAGGAATGCATGTAGCACAGTAAATCATGTTTCATTTAACAAAGTGCAGCTAATAATAATTTTCATATAAACCTTTTACCATTGTCTGAAACTCAGCTAAGTCCTCACACTGCACCTGTCCTTCACTGTGAGTTCCCAAACCCCTTTTGAATACCAGTCTCAAAGCAGCAATACTGCATTACACGGCTATGTGAGCCCATGCTGACAGCCCAGTTTTGAGTCACGGGTAACGCCATCAGCACCATGTTTCTACTGAGCAGAAAAACATACAGCTCATCCAAACCACTCCCTCCTCAAGCACACTTGAACCCCTAACATACAGCATGCTACTAAGAATGTGCTATATAGGAACAGACAGCCCTTTATCACACTCTTACGGTATTTTTCTTCTGAGAACCTGAGAGTACTTGACAAAAATTATTAGATCAAATTCTGCAGCAGCCAGGACTCAGGGTTGTGGAACAATAGTAAGTGCCACATCCATGTCCTAAGTAGGGAACTCATAATGCCTTTGCATGTGTCCTGGTTTCAGCTGGGATTGTCTTCCTAGTAGCTGGTACAGTGCTGTGTTTCGGGTTACCATGAAAAGAATGCTGATAACACCCTGAGGTTTTCAGTTGTTGCTAAGTCGTGTTTAGACTAATTCAAGGACTTTTCAGCTTCTCCTGCCCAGCCAGCAAGAAGGC
>JAVKLA010000027.1:48522356-48532373 GCA_034782735.1 Sagittarius serpentarius
TGTCATTTTTTCTTGTTATTAGTGTCATTGTTAGTTTCTTCCTTTCTGTTCTATTAAACTGTTCTTATCTCAATGCACAAGCTTTACTTTATTTTCCAATCTCTCCCCCATCCCACTGGGTTGGGGGGAAGAGAGTGAGCAGCTGCATGGTGCTGAGTTGCTGGCTAGGGTTAAATCATGACAGCATGATATCCAGAAGTCTGTGCAAAAAGTTAACGTAGCTCACTGCTCTGTAGTACATCGGTGCGGCAATCTTTTTCCAAACAGGCAAAATATTTTCCCTAAACAGAACTACCTGAACAAAACAACCAAAAATCCAACAGTGGTTTTAAGAGCAAGGATGGTATATTTTTCTCCCTGTTTCCAACTAATGCATCTATCTGCTTGCCAACAACAGTCAAGGTCTATGCAAACCTTCCTTCAGGGTTTGAATTAAAGGTAAAGGATTTTCAGCAAAATGAACTGAAAGACAGGTAAAGGGATTTTTAATAGTCCACAAGGAAAAAGGAGTGGGAGGTTAAGGCAAGGAAGCTGGTTCATGCCAAAAAGAGAAACAAGGCTCTTCTTGCTGGCTGCAAGGGGCCTCGTACCTGTGGTATGCCGTACTTGTCAATAATCTGCCAAATATACCAGTCTTCTTTCCTGGAAGCCTTCCGGAATTTGAAGGTAGTTACAAAGGCATATTCGTCAGGGAGACCTTGTGGAAATACATCCCTGGCATGGGGAGGGGAAAAAAGAGCAATGTATCAGGCTCAGCAGTGAAGAGCAGAACTTCTAAAACTCTGCATGTCCCAGCAGCATTTCCCAAAAGTATCATATAGCTCCTACAAAATCTGTATTTGGCAGTCTGCAGAGAAATGAACGTGAGCTTGTGCCCTCCAGGTGGTTCTGTCCTTGAGGAGCCCTTTTTCATTCCAATGGTGAAGCTCTCAAATTAAGTAAGAAACAATGAAAACCTGCAGTCTAGTATCCATCATGTCAAAACAGTTGTTTTTCACTTGGTGCTTCAGTTCATGCAATCTGTAAATCATTCTGTTCTTCCCCAGATGCACTGGAGACCTGTGACATCTGAGAATGGTCAGGCGCACTCGAAACACTCTATAAATGTACCAAGTTATAGCAACAAATATTGTAATATTTGCCCCCAAACAGGCACTACACCTCATGCCTGTCCAAGAGGATGTTCCTTGGCTGATGGCCTGGGAGAGCAGAAGAACCTTCTCAAATCAAACACTGCAAACACACAAGGCAGATATTTACTCAGTGTGACACCATGATCCATGCATAAGTGTGAAGTAACCAAAACCAGCACTGTTTGACTCAGCCCCAACATAAGAACATACCATAAACTGAGCATGCAGGGCTGGACAGAATGGATAAACCAGTATCATTATTTTTTTGTCACTGGCCGTTACTGGATGCCTAAGAATAAGAACAAACAGCACAAATGTATCCTCCCTACCTCCAGCTCTTTGGAATACAGGGGTCAAATTCAGAGACAACTGAAATTTCTATATTAATAACTATTTATGGATTTATCTTGTATGGATTTCTACAGTCTCCCCTTGAACTCAGGTAAACTTACTACATTCACAGCATCCTTTGCAAGGAATCACACAGCTCTGCCACTCACTGTATAATGAGCCTCTTCTTGTTTATTTAGGACCTAGCTCATTTCTTATAAGGGACAACAAAATGAACCTATTCTTTTTCTATTTTTTTATGCCATTCACGATTTTGCAAACTTTGCTTATAATGCCTTTAAGTCATCTCTTTTCCCAGCTGAAAAGTCCCAGTTAACTTCATTGTTCCCCGTGCCCAAGACAGCTTGCTCCTCTGATCATTCCTAAATAGACCCTTCCTAAATATCATGTCTTTGCTTCCAGATATCTGAGCAGTCGGGCATAAGTGCCCATTAGAAAACAAAACACAACGGCAGCAATTAATGAAGAGCAAAACAACGAAGACAGATTCTCTTAAGGAATACTTGACACAGCCCATCACTCTGCAGAAACTGGCACAGTCAAAGGCACACAAAACTAAAAGCTTTTAAATGGTGTTTAAAGCAAAAAATCCTCAAAATTTCCAAAATACTGTTTTGCAATTACAGCAAAGGTTGAAAGTCAGTCTTTCCTAATGCCAAAATATTCAGTCATCTTTTAATCTGTGCTTTGAATTTCCTATATTTTTACTCTAGTTAAAAATTCAGAACACTGTGGTTTCATCCACTACTGTGGCTTTTGCTGTATAAAATGCCCATGCAGGCTACGCACCATTATAAGCTGATCTTCCCGTAGGGACACAGGCACTCTCTGAAGTCTTCCAACACAAGAGAAAACTGAACCAGGCTCCCACTAGCTCCTTTACAAAATCCTTCCCCTAGGAGAGCAGACAAGGCCGTCTCACTTCTTGGTACTACCTATTCACAAACTAGCCCTCTCTAGACACAGATCCACCTCACATCAGCATCCATCTCTCCCATGGCACACAAAATAGCCAGACGCTCCCTCCCTTCATGACAAAACAAGAAGCGTGTCAGTTGTCACTCTTGTGGCAAAGTTGCCATGGAGAATACAACTGGCATGACTAAGGCACTGAAAGCCACCAAGAAAGCCTACAGGATTTTTGGCAAGAGAGAGTCAGGTCAGTCACATCAGCCCTCCCAACAGGGCACCCCACCAGGTCTCCTTCACCATTGGCATGCCTTAGTGCAAATTTCCTGTCAAAATGGCTTTGTACACTCATTGTGTCCAAGTTTGTTAAAGAAGAAGATGCATGCCTCAGCTTTTAACTTCACTGGCAGTTTGGGCAGTTTTCCTCCAACCATTCAAGAAACTTCAGCAAGGTGGCAATGTTGACAGTTGAAAGGGCACTGCTTACCGCTTCATCCTCTTGAACAAAAAACATCCACGTTTCTACATGAGAGTGCTGCCAGTGGGGGCATTTCCCTGTGGCTCAGCTCCTCTGTAATTTCAGCATACGTGCCTAGTGCATTTATCTTCACTCACTCCTCACCACCTATCTTCACCATCACAGCTGGGTTTAATGATTTCCTTCTCTGTCATGCTCTTTAAGATTCTGATTCACGTTTTGGGCACAGACAGCCCTATTGAACTACTCTCGTAGCTACAGCCCAGCACCAACTTCAACGTCCTACTGAATGAAAAGCAAGCAGAGAAATGTTTCCTCATTTAATCCAGTAGTGGCACAAGGTAGTGAAGTGACAGCTCAGGGGGTGCTTTGCTCTCTTCCTGATCCATATATGTTTGCTATCGTCACATCAACAGCAGCAGGACACATGCTTTCAATGCTGCCTTCACCTAACAGTTTTTCAACTCTGCATATGCAGGTGTGCTTGGTTCCAAGTACAAATTAAAGGCAGTGGCTGTTAACTGTGGCATCACTGCTTTGCTGAGGCAGGACGGATAGCAGCATGTGGTTGAAATTAATCCCCCAAGACACCACATTGAGCCTTGGGCCTGACAACATACAACCAAATCTGGAAGAGCCAACTGCTGGCCTCTATGTTGAGACAGTCTTTCTGAATACCTCTGAGCTGGGACAGGAATATCACCATGCGAGCTTAAAAGTTTTCAGATGCCTAATGCCCACAGAAATAACTGGGAGTTAGGTACCTAAAAATCCTTGTGAGTCTGGCCAAACCTCATCACACAGAAGCTGACAAATGGGCCATCGGGTAGATTTAAACCGATAGAAATCTATAATGACCTATTACCTGTCATCCTCAACTGATTTTTAAAGATGCTGAAGAACCGGCTGCAAGTTCCTGACAGAGAAAGGCTTCGTGCCAAAAGCAAACCTAAAGACACTCTCGTTATGCTGAAGATATGATGAAAGCTGTTTCTGCAGTCCTTGGTCCCTGCATCTTTCACGGAGATGCATTACTGCATAAATAACAAAAACTTTGTTTATGAGTTTTCATTTATTTCCTCACTAAAAAGTGATCTCCACCTAGAAGTTCAGCTTTACTTACGAATCCAAGGGCAGGAATTGCTGTCCCCAGAAATGTTTTATTTCCTTCTTTCACCCAAGGCTGAACTGAACTCATGATCCATATTATGGAGCTTTGCTGGATGCCTAGTACCTACAGGGAGCACTCTGCCAGCTCCTTGGTCTATAATTCTGACAACAGGATAGATTGCATAAGAGGCCCTTATAAAACTCCAAGCCAAGAGAATCCCCCAGTGCTGCAGGTTAGTCTAAGAGTTAATTAACCCAGCTACAAGGTCAGGTGATTCACAACTTCTACAAAGGAAAAAGTATAATAATCAGGCAGAAGACTCTTTTAGCCATTGCCCATTCTCAATACATATCCTCCTTCTTACATGCTTTTGTCTGGCATAAGAGCCTACATCTGTGACAATCAGCATGAGAGCCTACATCTATAATAACAATAATAACAACAAAATGGAGAAAAATAAGATTATCAGTTCTGATTTCAGACATTGAATGTAACAACAATTAATAGGGTGCCTGCATTTGGTGAGGAAGAGTATAATTAATGTATTTGGGAAATCTGACCACTTTTACAACAGCTAAAAAACACTAATATGAAATGCAACTCTAAGTTCTGTGAAACAAGGTTGGAGAAAGCCAGTTCATTTCCATATGCATCACATCACCAGAGGCTCTTAGAATGACAGAAAAAAAAAAAGAAAAAAAAAGGAAAAAGGAAAAGAAAAGGCTATAGAAGGATTGTCACAACACAGAATCAACTCCACCCATACATCCTTGACAGACATTTTTTGGCCTCTACTTCAGAAACCTTAGTGATGGAATAGATACAACCTCTCTTGGCAATTTCTTCCTGTGTTTCACTATCCTACATGCTGCAAAAAAATTCTATCCTAAATCTCACTTGCTATAGTTTAATCGTCCTGAAACAACTTTTTTCCACAAGGAACCATGTGAGCAACTTGTTCTCCTCTCTTTGCTGCAGCCTTTTGTATGTTTTATCAGCTCTGCCCTCAATCTTTTACTCTCTAAAGACCAAAAAAAGCCTCCAGTCATTCCACCTCAGTCATGCTTAGTCTCCTTTGTTAGAAGTAGGAGACTCAATGTCTATATCCACACTAGTAAATAATAGTCAGTGTCCATTCTCTAGCTATGAGTGCAGTTCAGCCGAATGCTCCTCTCCCAAAGGGACTGCTTGTATCCAAACTGCCTTTGGGGAGCAGTCTCTAGCATGCTCCATCCGCCACACCAGGCCCAGGCATTGTCTAGTATAACATTGCTTGACATCAGTCAAAACGAACTTGACATGAGCACATAAACAGGTGAAGAGCACAAATGATACTGGTTTAGCACGGGGGCCCATGAATTCACGCTGTTTTATTGGCTAGTAAAGAAGAAGCCTACAAAGAGCTCCTCAGGTGTGCTCCTAATAGCTATATTCCTACTAACTTCACAGCAGATTTGAACAGACATGTTTATTCTTTTAGACGACAAGCACTTGTCTGGCAATAGAGGTCATGAGATCAGATAGGGGTCACAGCAAGATCCTTCAAGTGGGAGTCTGCTCTCACCACTTCCTTAGAGCAAGGAGTCGTGTGTCTCATTCCTGACTTCAGCACAGTATCTTGTTTTTTCCAGCTTCAGCACCATGAGAAATTTTAGGACAGGTCACAGACCAGGCCTAACAGCTGCCTCTGGTATGGGGGAAGAGAGTGGGAAAGGGAAAGACAGGGCTGGCAGAGTGGCAGAGGGTGCAGCATTGAATTACAAATCCCAGAAGTGCTGAGGGTGGAAGGGACCTCTTGAGATCATCTAAAGAAGGTCTAAAGTCTAAAGAAGTCTAAAGAAGGTTCTGTTCAGAGAATTTCATGATTTTAATTTGTTCCCATTGCTTCGTGTCCTGTCAAAGGATACCACCGAGAAGATTCTCACTCCATCTTCTTTGCTTCCTCCCCCTCAGGTACTCATACGTATGGATAAGATCCACGCCTCCCAAGCCTTCTCTTCTCCAAGCCGAAGAATCTTAGTTGTCTCTGCTGTTTCTCATATGAAATATATGTTTTAGAAGAAGTAAGGAACAAGGAAGCAGGTTTCATGTTTACTGTAGGAAGTTTTGGTAGCTTTGTGTAGAATTTTCTTCTCTGCGGAGCAGAACAAATGATGAGACCAGGGAAAGAGCTCACGCAGAAACCCCAGGCAGATAACTGAAGTCAGAGTTGATGTCAAGAGACAAAGTCCCCAAACAAAAACACCGAAGTATACATGCCCAAAACAACCCAAGACTCAGAAACTGGGGAAGACAACACTGGACCAATATAAAGAGCAAACAGATCATGACTAGAAGCTAGGCCAAGCATCAGGAAGTTCTGTGAGGTGGCAGCTGAGGACCAAGCCAGGCTGGAACCAGACCAGGCAAGAGAAAATGGAGGGACGGACATGGCCAGGAGGAAGGCTCTGGAGTCAGGACTAGGAGAAATAGATGGAGGGCAGAACAAGATAGTGAGCCAAAAGCTTGGTATTAGCCAAGAGAACACTAATGAGAAACAAGCCTCAACACCAGAAATCTGAGGTATAGCTTTAGCCACTGAGGAGCCATGAGCAAACAGTAGGACAGCCCCAGTTACCTGAGGAGCGGGGAGAAGCACCAGCCAGATTTACGGACCAGCCCTCCGCCAGCTAGGGAGACCTGTAAGTCCCTCAGTGACCTTGGACACTGACCGTGGCCAAGTTCCTGGCTGTTGTGTTTGCTTGCTCACAGAACCACCACAGGATGCCTCTCCACAGAGGAAGAAATTTCATACTTGTAGGCTCCAGACCAGAAGATGAATAGGCACATTTCCCAGGCAGCTAAGCTGGTACTTTGTAGAAGTACTGGTGCTTATATAAAAGGATACAAATCCTTTAAGCAGATAATAAAGTGAATTACATATATTACTCAGTTAATGATTTTGTATCTATTTATGAGATGTTGCTACCAGCTGCTAAACATTGCTTGAGGTTATCTGCAAGACAGGACAGATGTTTTTGTTTTGTTTATTATTCCAGTTACCAGTTTTGTGCAGCTCTACAAGATTTCGTTTTCTGTGTGCGATGACCCTATATGCAGCATCTCAGAATCCTAACATCCAAAGGCTAAAATGAACCAAATATGCAGACACCTTTCATGCTGTTGTATCCATTTGTGCTCATTCCCAAACCACGGGAGTACGGAAGTTAAAATACAAAAGGCTGAAAATATAAAAGTTCTTTAACTCCATGTTTCAGTTTATCATTCAAAAGGAAGCTTAGCCATTTCAATCAACTAATTAAGGATGTTTTACTTATAATTGTCCTGGGCAATGAAATATTCTACTTATTTTAAAAACAACAAATAAATGGGTGCAATCTGAGCAGAGAGAAAGTCATCATAGCTGGTTGGTCTGGCTTCACTCCCTCGGTCTTTCTGGGAAAACAACATCAGAAACAACAACAATAAAGTACTTCAACCCTTAATTTGAAAAAGGAATGCAAACGGACAACTCTCTGTAATCTGTGCTAACTTGTTGTAATGGTTAATTACATTCATTATTAAAAGCATGCCTTTCTTCCATGCTGAAGGTGATGTCATTAACAGGTAGCCACTGACTTTCAGTCTACCACTATCCTTAGCACCAAAGACCCTTTACTAAACTTTGATTTCCCAGAGGTTCTTATAGAAAGCAATCACCTCAGTTGTTAACTGCTTCTTAATTTTACCTGACTATACTGCACTTCTCAAATTTCTCACTACTAGACTTGCTTCTTTAAACTTCCATTCACTCCGTTTCTATCTACTGAATTATGGAAACAAGGACTGGACATAACATCCCAGCAGTGGTGACTGAATTGCCTGATATGGAGATAGTCAGCTCATACTTGATAGTTCCTGCTTATATACCCAAAGACTGCACTAGTCCTATTTGTCACAGCATCACGCAGAGCTCAGATTCATAATTCCCAGAATTTCTTAAGTGCAAACCGGACATCTTCACTTCAAGCGCTTCTTTCCAAGTAGTCTTGGTGGTAATGCTTTACAGTGATAAAGCACACTGCCACTAGCTCTTACAAGCTGCAGCAAGCAGAGATTCTACCCAGAGACTGCTGTGAGCCAAACAAAATAGGTTTATTCCCCTCCCCACACACACCAGTTATGTATATACTACTTATCAAGACCAAGACATCCTTAGATGGCTGGCCCTCTCCCAGATCACGAATTTACTTACCCTGAGACTTGACATCATGTATGGATTTTAGGGAAAACAGTTTTTCTTTCATTATACCACATTTTTACTTTTTTTTTTTTTTGAAGACTTTGTGTTTATATGGAGGAAGAGGGGCAGGGGAGAAGGGTAAATCAATTCAGGTTGGCTCCAGGATGAAAAAAAATATTGTGAAATTAAGCAAAAGTAAGTCACAGGACATCTCAAAGCAAAGCTTTGAGCGGAGTAAAAGAGCTAAAACAGAATAAAAAATAACAGCCCTCATCCATAAGAAGGAAAAGAATTACTATCGATTTTTTAAGCTGAAGTTCAAACCAGCACAGAGAAATGTACTGAAAAAATGTTAATGATGACAATTCAATCTATGGCTCATGGTTACTCAGTGAAATTATGCACTCACTCTTTTCAAGGCTAATGCTAGCAGGACTCAAGTGACAACCCAAAGAGAAAACGTTGTGATAGACTACGACACAACTGGCAGCCTTAGGTCATAAAAGGCTCCAAGGACTGAATCCATGTTGACACAGGATTAAAAATTGCTTATTATTTGAGGAGGGCAAAACCCATATTAGCTAACTGATAACAACATCTATTAGGAACTGGTCTCTTGTGATTAGGAAGTATACATCTCAATGGGAGTGCTACTAAACATTGTTTTTAGAAGCTGTTTATTAAGACCTAAGTTCTTTTGTGAATTTCTTGATACTGCTCTTCACAACCGCTGAGATACACCGAAACCAGCTCATACTCTACCATGATGGAGCCCGTAGTTGGTGTGGAGGCTCCCAACCATGTTGTATAAAATCTGTGCCAACAGAACTGAAAGAGCTGATCAAAGCAGCAATACATGTATAGATAGTAGATAACTACTCCAAGGTTAACCCAGAGGAACCAAATAATGTAAAGCACAGGCTCAGATGAAAATAAGGTGAAAAAACAGGGTACTTACTCAGTTTTCTGAACAACAGGGAAGCTTCCAAGCCGTACATAAGCGCTCTGAATTCCATTTTCTTTCATTCCAAAAATCTGTTTCACACTGAACAAATCCATCAGGTCAAATCCTGTCCGTAATGAAAGTGTAAATATGAGACATTGATCAGGCAGTGGGACATGTCTTAAACTGTACTTGGGTAGTTACCTTAGCCCACAAACACAGCACCTCAGAGATTAACCTTGTTCTTGTTGGGCAAAGCCAGAACAAAATTCTGACATGGTCTCATCTCCTTAGTCCAAAAACTCATAAGCAAGCATAAATTCAAACTCTAATACGTCCTGGAGAGATTAGAACAGAGTTCTCCAGAAATCAATAGTTATTGCTTGCTTGCATTGCCAAAACACCCTGAAAATGCTGTATAATTCATTAATCCCTATGCAGAAAAATGCACAGGTGCAGACTGGAAAACTTTTTCATAGAATCATAGAACCATAGAATCATACAACGGCTTGGGTTGGAAGGAACCTTCAAAGATCACTGTAATGGGTTTACGTGGCAAGGTTTTGGTAGCAGGGGGTGGGGGGGCCACAGGGGCGGCTTCTTTAAAAGTTGCTAGAAGCTTCCCCTGTGTCCAATATAGCGAACGTCAGCCGGCTTTAAGACGGACCCGCCGCTGGCCAAGGCCGAGCCAATCAGGGACAGTGGTAGTGCCTCTGTGATAACATATTGGAGAAGGAAAAAAAGTACTGGGGCGCAGAAGCCGCAGCCGGAGAGGAGTGAGAACATGTAAGAAAAACATCTCTGGAGACCCCCAGGTCAGTGCAGAAGGAGGGGCAGGAGGTGCTCCAGGCGCCGGAGCAGAGATTCCCC
>JAVKLA010000027.1:48532473-48548571 GCA_034782735.1 Sagittarius serpentarius
TTCTCCCTCTCCTGTCCAGTCGAGGAGGGGGAGTGATAGAGCGGCTTTGGTGGGTACCTGGCATCCAGCCAGGGTCAGCCCACCACAATCACCTAGTCCAAACCCCCTGCCATGGGCAGGGACATCTTTGACTAGATCAGGTTGCTTAAAGCCCCATCCAACCTGACCTTGAACACTTCCAATGATGGGGCATCCACAGCTTCTCTGGGCAACCTTGTCCAAGGTCTCACCACCCTCATCGTAAAAATTTTTTCTGTATCTCCAATCTACGTCTACTCTCTTTCAGTTCAAAACTGTTGCCCTTTGTCTTGTCACTACAGGCTTTGGTAAAAAGTCTCTCTCCATCTTTCTTACAAGCCTTTTTTACATATTGAAAGATCACGATAAGGTCTCCCTGGAACCTTCTCTTCTCCAGGCTGAACATCCTCAACTATCTCAGCCTTTCTTCATAGTAGAGATGTTCCAGCCCTCTGATCATGTTTGTGGCCCTCCTCTGGATCCGGTCTAATAGGTCCATGTCTTTATTAAAAACTGCTAGTTCAAGACACTTCACTACATAAACTTTTCATATCATTTTAATATGACTTAGTCTTAGTCCAATCAACTCATCATTATCATGAGCTATTAATCTTGACTGCAGACATTTCTGTAAAGCTTCTGACTTTGTTCTGACAAGGCTCAGTCATAAACTACACACATGGGTCTATGCAACTCCAGCATCAATATCGTCCCAGCCACAACAAATCCTGGAGGTGCAGTATTGTGTGGATGCAACCATCCTGCTTTTAGCTCCAAACTGGCTCCACAGGATGCATATCCAAACTAATAGCCACTCGCAGAATCAAACACACTGTGGAGTTAGAGGCACAGACACTGCAAAAGGCAGGTTGTGAGCAGAGAATCTGTGTTTTTCTTTTATTTGGACTATTCCAACCTCTTCTCCCCCTCACACAGGCACAATTACACACATAAACTCCTGTGCATGTAATTCCAGCACACGAATCTGGTGATATTTTGATAAATTGACTTTAAACTACAGCAGTGCTTTTAACTTTGTTCAGTTAGTGAGCTCCTAAAACTTTTCTAGGACAGATAAACATTTTTGTGTGGTGAACTCAGGCCCTAAGGTTCTTGGGTTTCTTAGTTGCCATCATGAACCTTTCAGGCTGAAAGCCACTCCAGGGCTTGAGAACAGCTGCAACAGGAAAAGGCACCCACATAATGATATTATTCTTCAAATTTATATGAAAAAATACATGCAAAAAACCTGTGTGGGCCAGTCCCAAAGCAAATCAAGACGTGACAGCAGACAGCAAATAAAACTTCCATCATGGAGCTTTTTCTGAAGAAATAGCGTTTTCTGAGGAAATATAATCTTAATTGTGTGCAAAGACATAAATGGTTGCCTGGTGCCAAGTTGAGGCCTTTTGTATTACAGTAACTTTCCTGGCTGTCAACAGCTTTTCCCTCCTGTCCACTCTATTTTCAGCTATTACTGGACATTCAGGAGGGCATGTAAGGCAGTTAAGATGCTCTAGGGCCTCATGGCTCCACCTCATAATCACCTCTGCAACAACTCCAGTGATACACCTTCTGACATGCTGTAATCAGCCACGATTGCAGCTATAAATCGTAGCAAATAGACCCTACCAGAACATGAGAGCTCCCTCCTGGCTATCACATAAAAAACAGTGTGACCTGTCTATATAAGTCCTCCCATAGCTCATTTCACCATACGGTACATATCCCTCATCTACACCAACCACAGAAATGTGAGGAAGGCAGTCGAGTGTTGCTGGTAAGAAGAGACCACACTAACTGGGAAGGGAAATTGTTAACTATTCACAGGAGCTGAGCTGTGGATGGTGAAGGCTGAAATGTTGCCCAAGTGCTGTCATAATGAAAAGTCACCAGAGTCCTCAAGCTGTGGAGTATTGCTCAGCTCATGGAGCTTGTAAAGCTCCATTGCTCAAAATACACAAGTGCAAGATACAGTGACAAGAACTTCTTGCTAAGTTTTCCCATCATTAGCTCAGACCCAAATTTGCTCTCATCTTTCTCTGACAACTCAAGCTAATGTTCACATCATGAGCGACTATGAAGGTGTGCACACTAGCATGCTTTTCCAATGTAAACAAGTTGAGTCAGATTTAATCAATCTCTTTTTTTTTATGAGATTCCTAACAACATGCAGTTTAGAAAGCCTAAATAACACCATGAAACATACACAAGGTTATTAAAACTATTTCGCAAGCAGAACTTGCTGTAATGAAAGTAAGTCACGCTCACAACTCATTCAACTATCTCATTTGCATTCAGGATTAGATAAAGCACACAGGTAAATCATAATAAGATTTTTCTTATTCAGGCTATGGATCGGCAAATTGCACTTTTCTTTATATATGCTTCATTAAAGAATGAATGAAGGATGTTCTTTGAAAAATGCCATGTAGGTCCACGGGAAAGTTAAGCCCTAGATGTGTCAGAATCCACACCCAAAATCAAGAAATGGTGTTATTTTAATCACACTATTAATTTGGTTTGTGTCAGATTCAGATATTGCCTCCATTTTCCTTAGAGGGAGCTATGAAACTAATCCATGTTCACAGAGAACTTCACGTGGGGTTCATCTGGCTAAATGTCAGCTCTCTAGATGGGGTAATAACAGAGACTCTCTTCCAGTTAGGCACAGAGAGTCAAATACAGGTGCTTCTAGGGAAAGATTAATCTCATATTAAAACAGATGCCAAAAGTGCCTGTTTCCCTCTATTAACACAAAGAAAGCTTAGGATGCTCAGGGTGCGTGCTACACCTCACCTAGTAAAGGTCTATGGCTGGTGAGATAACCTTCACTCTTAGATACTCCATTGCCAACGAAAATCCATGGAGGTAACAGACGCTTTGGTTGCTGAAGGATTTCAGTAGCATTACAGAAAATGTGGCATACACTAAATAATTAAGAACTCTGCTGAGGATGAGATGCAACTCACTTAATTTTAGCTGTCTGGAAAAGAGACATCTGATGTATGCAGGTTGCCTTGGTTCCCGTGCGGGTCAGCAGAGAAGTATAGGAGACTCTGAGAGGACAACTCATCTCATCTGTCTCGTGCCTATCTAAAGACCGGCTGAATCACTGTTCAGCAGTGCTTACCTCCTTCCATTCAGCAGCAAGGGAGCCCATACAGACAGTCATTTTCAAACTGCTGAAGTTGTGTCAGTTATATTCTACTCACAGCAAATGCTATCCATTTTGTGCAGTGAATGAAGCAAAAGTAAAGAGGGAAAAATGTTAACTAATCACACATAACTTACATTGTCTCATTTGCCATGAGGACTGAATAAAGGTTGCATATTTTTAAATTCAGACTAGCAATATCTTAAGTTTGCTATCCTGACCATTCACTGTAAGAGTCTCCTTAAACAGATACTATTCCATTTCTAACTGGGAGAAGAAACAAACAAACCCAAAATACTATCATTTGAGCTGAGAAGTTAGTCAAAGCAGATTGCCCAGGTGGGACTGGAAAGAAGACCTAGGAAAACTTCCAAATGAATTTGTGCTTTAAAGGAACATCTAAGATTATTTCAGCTGAAGGACAAGAAAATAGAGATGATGATGATGATGATGATGAAGATGATGAGGATGATGATGATGAGGATGATGATGATGAGGATGATTATTATTATTATTATTATTATTATGTTTACTTCATGTGCCTGGAAGCACTTTGGATTGAGTAAGATCCCTCGTTGATTCTAGGACTGGAACTGGGATTGTGAGGGAGACAGCATGATGCTTTTAATTTAGTCTTGAACCACAATGTTAACGTAAAAAATAGACGAAGTTGTGAACATTTCTCCAACACTTGAACAGCATTTTTCACCTGGCAGTGTCTGGCTGCTATCAGTGCAGTGGAAACAGCTCACTTAGATCTTTCCTCAAACATCTTGCTGGCCATTTAGTCTGTTTTACAGCATTTCCAGGCTGGAATGACAGCAGAAATATGGGCTGCCCACTGGGTTTTCCACCACCAAGGAGGGACCATGTTCTCAGTGCCATAGGGAAAATGAGATCCTACACATAGCTTCCCAGTCCTCTCCACAAATGAAATGGGAAAGAATGTACCTGTCTCAATTAGCAAGGACAAAGCTGTTGTTAACTATTGCACCATGCTCAAGCACAGGATGAAAAGGTGGGACTTTCCTGTTCTCAGTTGCTTTGATTTAAAAGGTGTTTTTTTGTATACCAGGGCAGGTGTGGTTTCCCAGTTGGCTTATAAACTATTTAATCAGTAATGCCATAAATATGGCAATTAATAAGATGAATAATGCTCTTTGATCATAAGCCTTCTACTTCATTATAGCTAGTAAAACAATATGGGGCCACTGAAACCCTCTAACATGATTACATCTCCTGAAAAGAAGCACACTCTAGTCCATTAACATTAAAATTAAAATAGTGACCTGAAAGAGAAGCTCAGAATCCTAACAGCATACTTGGCTTCAAAAGGAATTTCTTATGCACTGCTCTACTGATCAAATTGGCCGAATGTCTCTTTACTTGCGAGTAATAACTCCCTTACAGGAAGCAGCCCAGTTTTCCAGCATCAGAGAACACACTCAGATCTGCCTGTTACAGGCAGAAGATGGGCAAAACTTGGCACTGGATAATTTTTACATTGTCTAACTGCAATATGCAACCAGATTCTCTTTTACAGGAAAGATGTCCACCCTGCACCCAACCACACCATAAAGCGTGGCCAAAGGATGATCAAACAGCTCTGTACTTGTCCAGTGGTCCTACAACATTTGTTTCAAGATAATTATTTCAAGACCAGACTAAAGGGGCCATGGTTGGTTGCCCTGAGTATGAGCTGGATCTCTGCCTGGCTCCATTAAGGATCTGATATAGACAGCATGGTGGCAGCTAGTGTGCATGTTGACATTTTCCTGTCTGTCCTGTGTTCAGGGGCAAAAATCCCCCAAAATTAAAACAGCACCCAAACCCAGAAAACCAGAGCAACAAAGGGAAGTTTTAATAGCCAGAAAACACAGCAGTGTGCACATCTGGAAAGTCTTCTCAAAGTAGGACAGAGCCATTAACTTCTTCTTTAGCCTGAGGAAACCTTCTCAGAAAAGTGTCCTGCTTTGCATTCCCAAGGAGCCCAAGGTAACACTCACAGAGGGAACCACTAAGCTACTTCTAATTGTGAAAGTTCCTGGTGAGAAAACAGCCTGGAGGGGAATGTGGAAAGCAGGTGAGAGAGGAATCAGGAAAGGCACTGGACATCAGAGCTTCAGGTGATGTGTCTGGAATATATTTATTATGGAAGATTTCCAGCCACAAGCACTAGTATAAAACAAAGCAGCTTTTGCAGGAAATGTTCCATACTCTGGTCTTGCTTCAACTTTCATCTGAATTATCAGCCTTGTCAACATATTGATGGAGTATCACCAATAGCCAAGGTCAGTGAGGTTGTCATCAGCTACTGGGTCTCTCAGACTCCTGAAAATAGCAACCTGTATTGCCTGTGATAAAACAGCATATGTTACTTTTACTAGACAGAGGTCAATGGCAATAAACTTTATGGTAGACTAGAGGAGTGTATAAATTCCTAGGAAGAACAGTATCACTTGGGAGTCTTTCAGCAAATACAAGATCTTATCAATTTTGTTGCCTAACATTTCTGCAGTCTTGAAAGTTAAACTTCCATGGATTGTCTGTGCTCACAAGGAAGTGCCTGCATGCTCACTAGATCCTGAGCATCCCTTTCAATTCCTCTAGTATGGTCTGCAAGGCTATTACTACTATAAAGAGCTCTCATTTTTGTTACCTGTCCTAATTACTTTCTGTGCTAATACATACTTTAAAAGTAACAGAAAAAAAATTTTATCATGCCATATTCTAAAGTTAAATAGTGCATTTAGCCGCTATGTCTGGCAATTAGTTACTTGAAGTCTAACTGTAGATGAGGGGTATTTTTCTTCTACTGTATCTAAACCTTTGGCATCCTTATCTTCCACAATGCTTTAGGGTGAAACCAGCTATTTCTGGGCAGCCAAGATGTGTCTCAGTTCATGGCTGGGGTAGAAGTAAAAGTGTCCAAGCACTGACGGGAGACTTACTACTTTATTCAATAGGTGTTACTGTTATTGTTATAGTATCCATCATTTGCTACAGCATTTTTGCTGTTCCTGACATTCCCTCCTCCACAGAAATGGAAATCCTGGCAAGGGCTGACAGAGCATCAGATATTAGGTATATTTTTAAGAGCTCACTGAAGTCTCCATATCCAAGACTCTTCCACCATCTTAAAATGACCTACATCTGTATATCACTGCCCCAACCGTAGTGCCACTTGGCAACAAGAAGTAGTATTTAGGAGGAGGTGAGGTGCACACTGATGCTACCATCCTTCAGTGTCCTAGTCTTTCTGGCATGCTGGCAGGAGGCAGTCAGAAAGCCCTTTTCCTCTTTCTTGATGACCAGCTACTTGGGTTGGTGAGATGTTTATGATGACAACACTGGGGTCGATGCCAAAGCAGCCAGACACAGTATCTTCACATTGTCCCAGCATCCTTGTGGGGCACACAGGTGTCATTTGTTTGCTCGTGGTAATCTAGACAACAGTTAAGGTTGGAGTCCTGCAGCTCAGATACTGTTTAGACCTGTCTCATTGTGAATGATTGTAAAAAGGGGGTTGAAAGAAAGTCTTTTGCCGGACTAACTGGCTGTCAAAAGAAGTGATTTCCAAAGACTTAAAATGGATAAGAATTCTGTCTTCTTGCACTGTTTTATTCCACTCTAGTTCACCTCTCCAGCAAAGACAGAAAAAGCAGCAGCTTATTTTTTGCATGGATAATTCACCCAACATCTAGCACTCCCAGCTCAACAGTTTGCTTCAGCATCATCAGCCAACAGTGGTTATCTGACTTATTCCCAAAGCATTAGGGACTGTACCTCTGGAGGAACAAACCAGAGAGATTTAATGGCTGCCCACAAGCCCTGCATGAAGTAGTGTCATGAGTAAAGTGGTTGCACAAGTCACTAAAAAAAATTAATTTGCTATATTTCACAAGCAGCTTGCAAGGGAATTTTGGAACTATAAAATTTTCCAAAGCCTATAGATTAAGGGGCCTCAAGAGTGTTTTAAAGAGGTTCTTGCTATTAACCAATTGCGCTTTTTTCCACAGATGTTACGGTTGGGATTTAAGCAGCACTTCATGTTGGTCTGATTTCCTTCTCACCAGATCGACCAGACTTCAGAGAGGAGAGCAGCTAAGAGCTTAAGCTAATAATGAGGCTTTGTTGAAACACACAGAACAGCTCTTACACCAACATGAAGAAGGTATCTTCCAGCAAGCCTACTACCTTGCTGGAAGGTAGATACTCCATAGAGTGGCTTAGAGGACCCTTTAGATGGTCTCAGTTTTATAACAATAATAAAGCCAGTTTACCCCCAGTACATGATGCCACACCTCAGGCTGTTGGTGTACTGATCCTGGTTTGCTTCCTCTTCATCACAGCACTTGGAAGACACAATTTCTACTTTTTCTCAGTGCCTGCAAAGCAGCGCCACAAGAGTATCATCAAGATCACAAAAAGGGCTTGATCTCAGCTCAAGTACCAATCTACATTTGGGATTATCAGAAGCAGGAGCATTGCTTGAGGTATATCACACACTTATACCTCAAAAAGAAGCAAGCATCAGGAGGCAGTGATGCAGGCAAGGAGGCGGTCACCAGGTTGAACTACAGGCCACTGCTACTGAAACATCAGCCTAAAGCTTCAGTCAAAAACAGAAGGGACAGATACAGCACTTGGTACCCTCACACAGGAAAGATAACACTTCAGGAAACATAAAAGGGACATAAAACCAGTAGGAAAATTAGTCCAAAGAGCCAGTATGAGAGAAAGAGAGAAAAAGAGGTCAAACTCACAAGCAAATAAATGAATACACAGTTATAGCCGTCTCACCTGGTGGAAGGGGCTATTGTAATCTAACCCCCAGACTTTTGCAAAAACAGGAAATAAATACATATCTAAGGTGGCTGCTTCTGAGGCAGCATCTTTCAACACCTGATCTCATGTTAATAACACACCACTTTTTATTTGATCCATTGTTCTGTTTATCTACAACAGTATACTCTTACCCGTTTGCCTGTCAGTTTTCAGACAGTCGCAAGTGGCATATTGAACAACACTGAAAGCTGTTTTTGACACTGAACTCTTTGCCTCATTACTGAAGGCTTTTCTGTGTTGGAGTCATTCTCCATTTTCTCAGTGATGGACATTTGGCTTAGTGCCACGGGACCTCTTTCAGCTCCCTTCCTGCTCCAGTGATTTACAAGATTAAACAGAGGTTCATTATTCCTTTGATGTTCTTGTACGCCAGATAGGCTTGCACCAGCTGAACTTACCAGGACTATTTGTATTAGGTTCTGATTTTAATTAGTTCCTCTATTTTGAAGTTCTCTTTTGAGTTTCTCGGGCCCTAAGGTGCTCTGTGTTCCTCTGGAAAGCCATAAAATGGCATAACTGCAAACTCATCACTTGGGATAGAAGTGGGGAGGGGAGGACTCTCTACATTTCTTTAAATAAAGGTTTTGTTTGTAGCACCCAAGAGGACTCTATGCATATAGCTGAGAAAAGTGACAGTGGATAAGTGTTTGTGAGAGCAGAGTTGCAGGACTGATGAATTCAACATAACTGGCAACAAAGTTTACTGCTTGTTTGTACAAGAGGCTAGTATTATTTTTAGGATAAGAAAAGGTATTTGAGGAAAAACACCTCACTGAGACATAACCTGCTAGATTCTTCGTGTAATGCTACTATCTGGGCTATAGGAAAACCCTATCAAGACGTTATTCACAAAAATAAAAATATTCCCATTAATTTTAGGTGCTATGAGCAAGGCCTGATATGAAAGCAGGTAGGGACTGCTCTCTAAGAGACTACGGTGGTTGCTTTATGCCAGATGATCAGTATAGAACAGATTAGACCTTCAGGTACACCAAAACCTGGCCACAGCTGTCATCAGGGACCATTCACATTAGACAGACTGATTTAATTCCAAGTGTTAGGAGGAGTTTATGGAAACTGTATATGCACCTTCTTTGCCTCATGTGTGCACAATGGCCAAAAAGCTTGCACTGACGAAGAATCTATGGCATGGTTTCTTCAGGTCCCTCTTTTGCAGCAGTCTCTGAAGTAGAATTAATCTAAAATATTTGGACCAAGAAATATCTGGAAGTACCTCATTGTTAGCCAGCCTATCAGTCTTTTTATAGCCAAAGGACTGGTTGCTTCTTGGGCTATGAATAGTCAAAAATTGAATTTATTTCCTTTTCATTAACCTCAAATGCACTGGAATAGGAAAAAAACCCGGCTTATTTAACTTTTGGGAGAAAGAAAATACTACTAGCTTAAAAACTAAAAGCCTTTAGGGATAGATTTATTTATATTTTTGTAATACGCAGGTAGATCTGAATACTTCATGTGCACATTCCTGTGCGTAGTTAACCCTTGTTAAGTCTTTTATGTGAATGCTGAATGCAGAATTTGTCACTGCTGGGATTCAGACCAAGGAAAGTCTTTCATACGGACCGCTCAGCTGTTACCAGTTTTCTTCCTGCAGTAGCAGACTCTAAAGTAATTTCAGCATTCGTTCTCCATGTTTCATGCTGTCATTGAGCAGCTCAACCGGGCTACCTGCTCCAGCACAGATCTGATGCCTAGCTCTGGTCAGGTCATTCACAGCGCCAGAAGTCCACTCTGATCCCGGATGTTGGGTAATAGCTACATCTCTGACCATACTAGGAAAAAGTTTAATTTAAAACATGGGGTTTTAATTTAAGGAATTCCTCAACCCAGCTCTATTTGTGACAGCGTAGTTATGCATGCTCTGCAGGATGCTTGAGCGCTTCCAGGAGCCTAATCCAGATGCACATTTTGGTGGCACCCTACCCCCTGTTGGGGTGACTGTACACTTTCACTTCCCAATCCTTTAGTTTCTGTAGAAAGGAAATGCCTTGGTACATAAGACCAAAAGAAGTGACCACAACTCTCCATGCTGGATAACTGGGGGATCTGGACACCGGGTATGCCACAGTGCACATCTAATGCACAGGTTAGAGCTAGCCCGTAGGACTGCAGTGGCTACACTTAGAAGTCACAGATGACTGCCTGACCTGGTTTTCTTGGAGTTACTGGGTATTAAAATGTCCTTGAACACGGGTGAATCATTTGGCAACCTCTGAAAAACTTCAAAGATCTTTTAAGTGCAACGATCTAGGCTCTAATGTTGAGATTAGCTATTGCACAGTACACAGACTCCTAGAAAGCAAAGCTAAAAGGGACTTGTAAGGTCACCTGCACTGAAGATATCCCACCCACCAGACCGGAGGACAAATCCACCCCACAGCACAAGTCCAGCCATTTTCTCCAGCTCACAGGAGACTGAAATGACTCTTGGGACTACAGGTACAGATCAGCTGCTATTTACCCCATTTACTTCTCATGGATATACAGCAGCTATAGCCAGATGTATGTGTCTCAGGAACCCCATTTCAGATTCAGCTCTCCAGATCCTTAGAGAATGGAGAACATCATTAGCACTCAAGTCAGTGCTAATTACTCTTTATGAAATTTTGTATGGGGGTCTTCCTAGGGCAAGTGGGGGCAGGGAGGAGGAAATAAGAAGCCCTTCGTCCTATCCCCATTGTCATTGCCTAGTGACAGGTGACTGAAAAACATGACCGCAAAGTGCCTGTGCCATGGCACAGCAAAGCTTCATTCTTCTGCCCCATCTCTCATAAACGTCATAGCTACATCCAGTCCTGCTTACACAGGTTTAACACTGAGGATGGAGAGGTGAGTAGCTGATGTCCACACAAATAGCCAACTTCACCATCACTGCATATGTACAGTCTTTGCTGGCGACCACTGTGTCTGTGCATCTACTGCGTGAAGACAGTGATTCGTTACAAATCTATGCAGCTATTTATGGATTTTCCACTTGCCTCGCAGGCGCTTCCCAAGGAGACTACAAGAGGGAAAATACGGACTGCCAAGTGCAAAGGGAGGGCAAAATGCCCATCACACAGGCATCACAAAAACACTATTGTCCCTGGGAGGACATTGGTCTAATGTGCTTGTTCTGCAGGTTCAAAAGCCTGGACACTCCAATTTCCTCCTGCTACCACGTGTTTTAGTGGGCAAATATAAATAGTCGCAGGGATATTGTAATTAGCTAGTGAGTCACCGGCATCTCTGGAATGTGAACCCTGTACTGCAAACTGCAGGACACTGGAGACATGCTGACAGTTAAACCCAGCCACTGCAGTCTATAATTGTAGGGTGCTAGTTTTACAGCCAGTGCCTCTATCATAAAATGCCCAAACATCCTTTACAGAGCTATAGAAAAACACAGAAGTCATAAATACGCCGGCATTTTTCTCACTTGCACATGGAGGTTTTGGAGATGGGGAGGAGAGTTAGAGGCTGAGGTCAATCTGTGGTACAACCCATAATGCAATTTCTGCTGTTCTTCATACACGCAGCCTTTGCGACTACTTGGGAGTTAGAGTCAGGGCTTTTATGTTCCCTCCTTGCCCCATTAACACGAACCAGTGTGGCTTGTATGGGATGTATAATGTGATGTAGTGGCTGGAAGTATCCCTCCCTGGGGTTAATTTCTCTTAGCACTTATGGAAATTGTTGCAGGTCTTCCTTTACTGCTGTGGCAGATGCCCTCTGAAAACAGCAGTTAGTATCTGTTGAGGACGACTAGAGCTCAGTCCATTTTTAATTCTGTGGATCATCCAGATTTCTGCAACCAAATCCCATGCCCTGCAGGTCTGGGTTAAAATACAAACAATTCAAATGTGAAGTTTTAAAACCTCAAGAAGTGTATTTCATTTTCAATAACTTTCATGTGTTGTTTTGATGTAATATAATGGTTCATAAAAACACTCAAGGGGCACATCTTCAGGGTGCAAAATGTTACCATTGTGTTTTCCTGCCTGGTCATGATTAATAGTATGCCATGATCCTTTGTTAAATGCTGATGGAACCAAAATGACAATTCAGCAGTATAAGAGACATTAAGTATTACAACTGGGGTTTTATTTTGAAGACTTCAGGGCAGATGAGTTAAACCCTCTGTTATCTTCATTTCTCTACTTGATAAAAAAACCCCATGGTACCCAAAAGGATGCTGTAAGAACTTTGTTTAAAGTATCATTAAGCATTGCTTTAAAATATCAGACTTTCTGGAAGAGAAACAGTGTTTATCCTGGTATTCTAACCAGATTTCTCGCTTTCTTTCAAAATTCCCTGTGTGACTAGTAATGCATGCAGCAACATTTATATTCTGAATTTACGTGATATGAACTGTTAAGCAGATGCTGCTTCACTTCACTGCCAAAATTTGTATCAGTAGTACAGCTGCCTATATATTCTTACCTTATGCAATCCTATTTCACTGTGGCAGTCCTTACTGAATGCTACAACTGGTAATTTTTTATTTAAATGCTATGATACCAGAGGGTCATAGAGTACAGTCCTCTGCTATGAGAGGACTCATGACTATCCATCGCTGTTTGTCTCCATTAATACTGCTTTACTACTTGTTCCAGTACTTCATATCTCTGACAGTTTGAAACCTTCTTCTAATGTCTTGAATGTATCTCTTAAACAGTTGATACCCATTTCTTATTATACTCTTTGTCTTTTAGCTTGAGTGATTCCCCTATCTCCCTCCCGCTATTCCCCTGATCTATTTGCAGAAAGCAATAGTGTTTCCCCTTTCCACCTGCACACTGCAAGATTAACCAAACCCAGTTTTTTAATCTCCTGTTGGAAAATAGTCTCTCTGGCTCCTGAAAATACTAATAGCTCCTCAATGCTGAATCCATCTTTCCTGAGCTAAGGAGGTCTGAGCACACTTTTATAGATAAACTGTAACCAAAGCCCTGTCCACTCCCATTAATTCTTCCCTATCTCTACAAGACCTGCTTTACGTTGTCCAGTAATGACCTTTGCCTTTCTCCCCAGCTGTACAGCACTGTGACTTACAAACATCTGCTAAGAGACTATCAATTCCCAGAGATGAGTTTATAGCACAAAGTCCTGTTATTGATCCATACGTACCCTAACAGGCCTTTTAAACTAATAGTCCCAAGGCAGCTGGAAAAACTCCCAGGTTTTTGAGGCCAACCGGTTCCTCCTTCAAGGATATTCCGATCCCCATCTATATAGTGGAAACTCACAGAGAAGATTAGGCCTAAAACTGGACCCCGAGGAGGTCCAGCACTGTCTGTCTTCTGGCTTGTTATTCCCTTTCCTAGAAACTTCATCATTATCTCCCTGCTAGCCAGTTTCTGGCTCACTTTACGTTTATTAATCTCTACTCTTTTTCACTTCAGCAGTGACTTTCAATACAGTAGTCCAACAAATGCTTGCTGAAGTCCAGATAGATGAGATTTACTTAGTTCTGTTTGTCTAAAGAAAAAAAATCACCTGTCTTTTAAAAGGAAAATATCAGTTTAGTCTGTTGGCTCTCCTCCAGCTCATAATGTGTTTTTTGATGCAGTTATTCATTTGATTATGCATGGAGCTATCCTCCCTACCCTCACCCCTACTCTCAGTCTCTGACTTAACAAAATCCCACGTATTTTCCACCTCTCAGTCACACCACTGGTTCCCTTCATCTCCCCAAGTTTGTCCTTTTATAGCTCATTTTATGATTTAGCTTCTATTTTTACTTCTACTCATCCAGACTGACTCAATTCACATTCATTTAACTGCAGACACAGACTTAAAGGTAGCAGGTCATGCTATCACTTGTATGCAGGTAGGGTATACACGGAAAGGCTGGCATTGGTGATGCTCTGTGTGAAACAATTGCCTGTGCATTTCACCCAATAAAAATACAAGAAAAAAAATCCCCAGAAAGATTTTTGTCCTTCTTACCTTCAGTTCTGATGTCCTGTCCCTGTCTGAGAGAGGGAAGAGGTGTTTAATCTGAGAAGCCTTTTAATACAGTCTTCCCTGTCCCCAAAATGAGATCTACTGCAGCTTCCACTCTATGGGGCTGCACTTTGCACCCATCTAGAAACAAGCTTGTGCAAGACATAGCTATGAGGTTCTGTGTGAGGAGCCTGCTGGGCAAGGACCAGTTTTGGTTGTCATTAAGCTTCCAAGTGGAGCACAAGACACAGGTGTTAACTTCAAATCCTTTAACATATGAGGACTTGGTAGCAGAGGATCAACCTCCCACTCAGTGCTGCCACCAGTGAATCCACAGGAATCCCAGAGCTCTCACAAGGGTGAGGGAGCAAGAGGCAGGCTGCTCCTCAAAACTGAAGTGCAGTCCTCTTTGGGGCAGAATACAAAAGCCTTTCAGCAACAACTAACAGCACAACATACCCTTTTGGAAGAGGAAACACAGCACACTAAGCCAACAGAAATTTTCCAGTGACTTTAGCTGGGAGAAGGCAATGATTTTCTGTTGGAACTGGACCCAGGAACCCAGAGTCTTCAGAAAACGCTATAGACTATGTAAGGATTACATAAGGAGTAGAACAGCATTTTGGTCCTATACTGATCCATCTCCAGCAGCACAATGACCCTTAGCAGACCCAGAATATCCATTCACTTTTTTTCCAGAGAAGAAGCATACATTTTCCTAATCACTAGGATCAGGAAGAGAAAGAAATGGCTGTTGTCTCACCATATAGGAGCAACCAGGAGCCTTCTATAAATCCTCTTGTATTGGTGGAAAGGGGCTAGAGGTGTCACTTTAATTAAATATCGTAACAATCCTCTTATTAAGTCACTGCACAGCAAAGTGAATGTTTACACTTTACAGTGAACAGAGGTTCCCTAGGTCAAATAAATGACAGCCCTATGCTATCAGTCTAACCAGAGGAACAGACATGTTACAAGAAATGAAATTCTGTTCAGATGTTAGGGAAAAAAATATTCAGTGTGATAATGATCAAACTGGAAGAGTTACCCAGAGGACCTGTGGAATGTCCATCTTTGGCGATACTCAGAACTAACTGTACGAGGCCCTGAACAACCTGTTCTAACTTCAAAGTGGACCTAACTTTGAAGTAGGCCCTGCTTTGAGTAGAAGGCTGGACCAGATGATTTCCATAGGACACTTCCAACCTGAACTAGTCTACAGATCTAGGACAGCAAAGTCATCTTTTAAGTTAAAATGCTGAATATTGACTTACTTTCTAGAAGGGAAGTGGGATTTGAAGATAAAAGCAAAAATAAGTAAAAAACTTTACAGAAGAGCGTAAGTATATGTATATATATATACACATATAAAAATACACATGCATATTTAAATCTATACCTCACTCTACTCAAAACTTTTGTGCCAGACCTGAAGTACAATTCTTGTCCTTTACACTGCTCAACAGAAGATATATTTTTGAAGTCAGATAAAAGCATAGAGTCTATTAATTAGCACTTGAATTAAAATTCAGATAAACATGAACTAGACATAGACAGCCATTTGCAACTCCATTCTTCTGCAAAGGATCACATAGAAGATGATCATCTGAGGAGGGACACAATCCTCCTACTCATTTTGAGCAGCAGCTTCCACTGCAAGTATGTTCATTCAGAATCAGGAGGGCTATTTGCTGAATAGCTCTACTGTTTGCACAGCCCAATGACAGGAGGACTGTCAGAACAGGTTAATGCAAGACCTAGCAATAGACAGCAGTTGAAAATTGGTGTTTGGGGATTAAGAGTTTGAGTCTAACGACCAGAAAAGATGTTATCACCCAGCATTATCACAAGCTTAGATGTAATCAGACTGCAGCCAAAATAAGCTGCCTACAGACAGCACAGCTGGAACTGATATTTTGTGCAGGCAGTGAAAATCCCCCAATGAAAAAAACTCTAAGTGAGTAGCAAAGCTGTCAAACCTTGACCATTTCTACTCATAATCAAGTTGCAGAAGAGCCTCTGGCCTCCCACTGCAGTGACTTATGTTCTTGGGTGTAATGGGTTTACGTGGCAAGGTTTTGGTAGTGGGGGGGGCCACAGGGGTGGCTTCTTTAAAAGTTGCTAGA
>JAVKLA010000027.1:48557042-48586204 GCA_034782735.1 Sagittarius serpentarius
GAAAGAAAGAAAGAAAGAAAGAAAGAAAGAAAGAAAGAAAGAAAGAAAGAAAGAAAGAAAGAAAGAAAGAAAGAAGATAGAGACATAAGACAAGATAGAAAAAAGAGGAAAAGGAAAGGGAAGGGCAAAGGTAAAGGCAAGGGAAAAGGGCTAGTTTGACACACAAAGATTCATTTAGGGTTTATAAACATACAAACAGAGAAATGGTTTTGCACTGTAGTGGGCTATTAAATCTTTCAAACTCTCCCTAGAAACTGAAGCGAGACAGACTGAAACCATAAGGCACTTCTTCCTTTCTGACATTTCCTTTTTCCACTTCTGCACTGGCTTGTATGAGGCGGGCATGAGGCTCTCCCTCCCCTGGGGGAGATCCAGCCTGTGCGTCCGTGTGCCTCGGGGCTGAGCACTAACTGAGCCAGACCCAACGGGCAGGTAACGCACGGGGGAACTGCACAGCCTGCAGTGCTGCAGGAGCTCACACTGATGGACCCTGGTGTTCCCCCCCTCACCCCACAAGTTTATGAATCTCCATTTCTATATGTACTGTAGGACGAGCAAAATTATTGGAAGAACTGCCTTCTCGATGAGTCCAGTCTGAGTAGCTGTTTCCTGTTTCCTTTTGAAGGCAACTCCCTCACTTGGAAAGTTTGTTTAAAGTCACAGCGTCGTGTCTGTTACGGGGAACCCTGGCCAGGAACAGTGTGATCCTGCTGCCCCTTGGGGCTTTCTATTGAGAAACCTTCCCTGTAAAGTGCTAAACACAAACCCCAGTTGCCAGCGCTCCATCCTTTTGTCCTTAGGACTCTGCTGAAACAGTTTCTTCATTTTCATTTTTATTCTTTTAAGAATAAGTAAGCCCTCAGCTGCCAAGGGCTCCTCCAGGGACTTGTGTATAATGCATGCTGAACACGTGTAGCTGTCAAGTTACAGAAGAATAAAGTAGAGAGGTGAGAATAGAAACACAAGAAGGTTAAAGCAAACATTATTTATTACCATGGGTTTTTTTTTTTCCAAACTGAGAATTTTAGGATTCCAGAATCTCAGCAGCACCCAGTGCATTGCCAGACATTCAGCTACCCTCTGCATCTCCATCATTATTCCATTCCCACAACAGAAAGTCTCCACTTTCTCTCAAAAAGCGTGATATTCCCAGCCTAAACATTTGAGTTGTCTCACCCCCTGACAGTGCTCTTTAGCCCACCATAAATTCTATCCACGGATAAGGAAATAGTCTGGCAAATGCAGGCCTCATTAAAAGCTGTCTCCCAAAACTGTAGACCAGACTTCAAAATATTTGCAAGGAATAACTATTCTTTAGCCATTGTACAAAGATGAACTCTGAACCTTGTGTACCTTTAAGAGCTAAAAAATAATAACCTTGCAGGAGAGATGGGGGGAGGCACCTGCATAGAGCAAGCTTCATTTTTTCTGCAGTTAATATTGCAATTTTTTTCTATACTGAAACAGTTTTTCCCATTGAAGCCTACACTTAAAGGGGAAGGGCATGGTGAGAGATTTTTTTTCTTAAACTTAAGAAGATCTCATGAAAGTAGTTTCTCAGAGGAACTTTCTCAGACCCCGTTAGCTCTGCTCTTCAGTTACTTAGATGGTTCGCTGTGCAGCAGTTCCTCCAGCACACTTAACTCCCTTCAGTCAGCTGATGACAAAAGGGACTCCTATATATAGCACTACCTTTATTTGTCCTTTTTTTTCTTTTATAAAACATTGTACATGGAGCATTATGAAGCTTCCACATTTAAGAGTTTCCCCCCACACACTCTGTTAAAAATACTTCTTTTAAAAGAATACCTCCACGCTCTGCCCATATTCACTAAATACTTTTTGCAAATGTTCATTGTCAGATATTTTTTCCCAGCAAATGAAACGAACCTTAAAGTGCCACCTACCCTTGGAAACAAATTCATAAGGAAAAAAAACTGGCATATTTTTCAGCTACAGTGGTGGCACTGACAGTGTAATGATACTGCAATTGCTTCTATACTAACATTACAATTTGTAGCAAGGTGTAGGTAAAACAGAGCATCACAGCAATTATATGATTCCACCTTGCAGTTTAATGCCTTATGCAATTCTCACTTCCTTTCTGAAATCACACTGTATCTTCACACTGTGAAGCTTAAAAAGTCCGTCAGTGCCAGGAAAATCACCCATTCACGGCCGCTGCAGCCAAGATGGATTCTGCCTTTTTCCTTTCAAAAAATGCCTACACTGATTCTGGATGAGGTTTCTGTATTTGCACACCGAGACATCTGTCACCACAGTGATGGGCCTCATAAGTGCTCATGATGAAATGGAAAGGGAATAACAAACCCTCCCCACAACACAGCTTATAGACTGAGCAAACACAGCTACGGCCCACCCTACTCCTCATAATATCCCAAGGCTGTCACATTTTTGCATTGAAACATTATTCTAAAACTGCACCAACACACAGCTGAGTTGCTCTGCAGACTCCCCAGGCTGCTGTGTAGCTCCCAAGTGACTGCAGTGGGAGTGTAGGTATCCGCATTTGCAGGTCTCCCTCCCCCTTTATCAGCACAGCAGCCAGAAAATGTGGTTCTTTGAGTAACCACACATTCAGTGCCCAGCACTGTTCAGTAGATGTTATATTTCACGCAGAGGGCAAGCAAAACCTCTACTAGGTATTATACCCCAGAAAGCATTGATGAAACATACATTTAAGGTCCCAGGCAAGAGGACACTCTTCTTTGTCTCCTTCTACAGGAACGCAGAAGCAAGGCTCCTTCAGAAGGCAACTGAGGGCAGAAACCCGATTTAGGTGCCCTGATTTACCCCTGAAAAAGCTACTCTCTTCCTACTGGTCACAGGGGGAACCTAAGGACACATGGTTCCCAAGTTAGACATCTATCAAAGGCACGACAGTTACATCCATCCAATTAAAACAAGCATGGTTGGGTGTGTTACTGGGCACTGAGGCCAAGGCATGTTGAAGCCCATGTCTACGCTAGCAAATGGTCTTGCCTCCAAAACAAGGCAGCTGCTGACCATGAACACTCCCTGGCATGTTTTAAGTACCCATCTGGCCCTTAGAAATGTTCCAACAGAGTGTTAGCTTGCCTGGGCCAAAATGTGCCAGACACCAGTGCAGATGAGCGCATTACATTGCCCAGGAATGCTTCTGGCCACATTTACAGTTACTAGTTTAGATAAAGCCAGTAAATATCATCCTTTGCTAGGAGTTCTGTAATAAAGATCAAAAGGAGCCTCTTGGGCAAAAATGCTAGATTCATTTTATGGTCACAGGTCACCAATTTTTAAATGCATTCAGTTCAAACAAGAAAGTAGGAAAGGGGTTGAGTGCACAGCCAAGAAATGTATCTTATTTAAGTACGGACAGGGGAAATACAAGGAGTTCTGGCATTTGCAAAACACTTGAAGTCCTTTTAATGGTGAAAAAAGAAAAAAATTGTTAAATTCTTTTCCTACACTTTTCTTCCTCTCCTGCCTCACTTACACCAGAGTTGTTCACATAAATGTGAAAAATATTGTTTTCCCCACAATCTGGCAGGCTCTGCTATGCGTTTATGCCACCTTCTCACCCTGGATCCAAGCTTTTCTCACTTCTCCTTTTGTCACTGTCCACTGCCTTTTTTATTTCTCATTTCTGCCTGTCCCATGCTCAGGATCTTGATTCCAAAAGGGACCATCCTATTACAGGTGCTCACACCCCAACATCACACATGAAGTGACAACTACACGACCCCACCAACACAGGGCATGCTGAACAGCCCAAGAGCCCTGTCTCTAGGTTGATCCCATACTCTAACCCTTAGCCCATCTTCAGGTGTCCTTTAAAATTTCCTAGAGAAGCTCCTGAATCTTGGTACGGACTCATCTTTCCAAGAGATACCTACACTGCAGGATTTACTGATAGCCTCTCCCTCTCTAACGCACCCACACAAACACAAGAAACTCGTTGGATGGCTGACAGCAGACATATATTGTCAAGAGGACTGATGTAATTAGCACCATTTAAGTGAGCAGCATACAGAATTAATTTGCACATGCTCTCACAGGGAATAAATGGCACTATGGGAACTATGAATATAGCATCAGGCCTCGGCACTTCCAAGCTAATTTTCTTGTGTCTGCCCCTAAACAAATACACAGACTGTGTGCCAACAAGCTTGTCGGCAAACAGCACAAGGTTTTGAGGAAAGCAATTAGCAGCTGCAGCGCTTTCCACCCAGGCTGTGAGCTGATTGCTACTCCGGGGCAGGAGACCACCCCTTTCTCTCTGGTCCTCCCACCTTGGAAAAGAGGTGAAGCTTCACCGTGCAAAGTGTGCTTGATCCCAGTGAACCACAGGGTTTCTCCTGAGTGGCCGATCATTGCCTTAGCAGATAAACTGCCATGAAAATGTCTTCATGCTGATGACCCGTAAAATAGTCAACAGGATGACAGTATGGAGTTGAGTAAGAGCACATCCTCGAGGAGCCAGCAGCCACAGCGACAAGCCCTTTCCCAGTGGCTGCTCTATGGGCACAGATGGACCATGTCACTCCTGACCCAGCTACTGAGCTCCTTCAGACAATTTTAGCTGCGTTCGCTGCCTGTACTTTATAGGCTAAAGAAAGCAGGGTGCTGCAAGGCTGAGAAAATTTCCTGTTTGCCTCTGTGTCCTAGACGAAGAACAAGGATTAAAGGCACTACTCACCTGGCTGTGGGGAGACAAAGCTACACCACCTACCAAAGTGAGGATCCCTGAAGCGCAGAAAGAAGAGGTCAGCACATAGTGGCTCTCTAGGGGTGTAGATGAGGATGAATAGTCTGTGGATAGCAACAGAAAGCATTCCAGGGAGACTGTCTAATCTGCTGACCGACTCATGGCTGCAGAACTGCCAAGCATCCAAAAATTCCATTGTTCTCGCTCACATTCTCATTCATGAAGTTTTACAAAATAAGGCTTTTGTCTTCCTGGATTTTGCACTATGGGATAAGGTTCAATTCCAATATCCATCAATGTAATGAACAAATGAGACTTCAATGGTCCGTAAGAAAAGCTGAGCTGAAACATCTGTGCTTTATACTCCTTCAAAAACTTGTAAGGATCAATACTGCATGTGCAAGTGTTGATGTAGAAATAGGAGGAGAAACATCTCCACTAACAGAAGTGGCTCTCATCTTTTTCCTGTGCTGTTAAACAAGTAATATAGAAGCAAAATTTTGCCAGCACCAAATATCACAACAGGGAGATGATAGCAACAGTAGCAAAAAAATGCTAAATCTCTTACAGCAATGGCTGGTTTTAAGATGGACTCAAATGTTGTAAAAAGCTATTGACATAAGCGAGAAGAAGTTTTTGTTTCATTTGGTTTTTAAAGTAGCAATTTTGTGTTATTCCTGTAATTGAAACAACTGAGATGATTAAAAATAAACTCAGTGCGAAGCTTCGGTAGGTTGACTTTCACTGAACAGGAACATTACAATATTTTTGCTATAAAATCCCATCAATCTCACTTGCACTCGGCATTCATGAAGGGCACATTCCCCAAATGAGCCCAACAGAGCAGTACAGCTACAGATCTGCCGAAGCCATCAGTTCCCACTGCCGGATGGAGGTACAAGCCAGTCTGTCCATTATCCTCCCATGTGCCACAACACAGTGACAAGAGTATAAAGTCTCCTAATCTGTGCACTGTCAAAATGGTAAAGTGCCAAATTAGGGTTTATAATTGATTCTAAGAAAGCAAATCCTGAGAAGACTGAAAATGTTATTTTATTTGTTAAATTGCTATGAAAACAATGGCTTCACCAGAATAATAATAAGAAATCCAGATATGGCGTTCTGTTACTTGAGTAGTTCCAAAAGTTAGTTAACTAGAAGCAACTTGGTTCAAAGCTGGTACCTTTACAGCTGATCAACAAATACACACTGGTTGTACTCAAATAACTTTCAAGAGAGAAATACAGCTCAAGGACATGTTTAAGAGGGACTGGTATTACTCTTCTGGTGTAATTATACAACTGCAAATTGAACAGTATCGTCTTCCACGTGGGTATTTTGGAGGGCTACTATAACAGTGGCTTTGAAACTCGAAATAGCAGCATTATAACTATATCACAAGAGCAAAGCAAGGAAATTCCCATATAAATCTAAGGCCTGACTTTGGTTAAGAGTTTGGTTTTTGTTTTGTAAAGAAGTGTAACATCACCTTTGCAAAATAGAGGGTTTTTTTAAGATAAATAAGTGACTTTAGTTTCCTCTTAGAAGAAACCAGGATAAATTAACATCCTGGCAGAAGAGGCTGGATGCACCTCAGCAAACTCAGCAGTTTGCCTGGTAGCAGCCCACATCCTTCCACCAGCTGAATTTGACCTTTCATGGGCAAGACACTGAACTGGCCACACAGAGACAGAAGGTAGCAGTGGGCATGTGCAAGACCCCATCACCAACTAGAGAAACAGATGTGACACTTCTTTGGTGCTGGAGCTCTTCAGAAGAGATCCTTGAAGAGCAAACCCCCCTCTGATAATCTTCATGGGGATAAACCTTGGGGTCACCAACGGAAACAGTGTAGGGATCAAGCGACTGATCATGTGAGAACAAAGGCTTGTCCCAGACCGGGTATCACCACAAGCTGTCGGCTTTCAGAGCTCAGGAAACCCTCTGGTTCTGCCTTCCAGTATGCTACAGACTCCAGCTAGAAAAAGACATTATACAAAATGACTGAAGGATGGCAGAATCAAGCCCAGTGCCTGCTTCCTTCCATGCAAGGAGTTTAAAAGGGTCATTGACATTGACGTTTGGCATCTGTACAGATTTAAAGACCTTTAAGGGACTACCTGGATTTTACAGCTCGCTTTACACACTTAAAAAAAAAAGCCAAGCTGAAAGCATTGGGTTCACTTCTGACCTGTGCTGGGAAAGATAACTTCAGTCCAATATTAATTTTATCCAAACAGCCTTATCCACCTGCCAGTTCCCATACTTTCTACTTTCTAAGGAGGCTTGCATGAGATCTGAGTACTTCATTCCCATGGGCACTTGCAGGAATTTCTCCTCTGAAGCCTAAAAGCAGCCAAAAGAAACGCAACTAAATGAGAAGTGCTTTTGAGGGCATCTGCTCCCTCATCTCTCCGCTACACAAAGGATGTTACAACTGAAGCCTGGAAAACAAGCATTTGGGGGCTATAAATCAAAGCAGGCACAACCTGAGCTCTGTTCCTCAAGCCAGGTGCACACAGTTCAAATGCATTCTTCCTCTTCCTTTACCCTCCACAGAGTTTTCCCCGCTCAAAAATGTCAATCACTCCTTTTTATGGAGAAAAAAGAGGCCTGAAATGATGCTTCAGACAAGACAACTCTGCAAGAAGGGGAGAGGGACAGAATCAACCCAGAGTACAAAAAGGAAACAATTCAAGAGACAGAAAGCAGGCGAGCATCAATCAGCAGCTACAGCCCTGTCACTTCTGGGTACTGCAGTCTTCATTCCCCACTAAGAGCCTATCTGTGCCAGAAAAGCTCCCATTTATCAAGCCCTGTGCCATAATACAGGACTGCCACACTGTGCGATACACCTGTGCCGTCTTATTCATGTATTTGGAATCAAATTGTGCTATCAGGAATCAAATTGTGCTATCAGGAATCAAATTATGCTATTCTTCTGCTAGTCTGCCAGCAATACAACCCAAGCCTCCACACAGACATGCCAGAATGAGTTAATGCCGCAAAAGTTTTGGCTACACAGCCACGAAAGGTACATTACAGCATGAGAGAATCAGTACCTCCAGAGGACCCGCAAACTCGGCACGATTGTACCCGTCTCCATGGTTTCTCTCTAGTGAGCCGAGAACACTGACTCTCTGAAGTGGAACATGGTTTGCACCGATTTTTAAAAATATATTAAGTAATTGACATTTTGAACTGAAAACAGAACTTCTTTGCTTTGCCAAAAAAAAAAAAATCAAAATAAGACATTTTAATAACTTCAAAACTTTTTTCCAATCTCTCTCTCCATGGCCAAAAACTTATCTAAATTGGCTTTTCCCAGGAAGTTTCAATACTGACAAATTAGCATTTTCCCTATGACAGGCAGTTAATTAAGAGGTCCCAAACCAATTCTGAGAGGTTTCTTTTCCTACACAAGGTAACGTCCGCCAATCCCGTGCACGCAGGGGTATATGGTGTGGGAGGTGGATAATTTTACCTGCTGCCAGTTAGAAAAGAGAGCTTTGAACTTGATGTTTGAATTGGAAATAAACTAAAAATTGCAGACAGAAGTACAGTATTTCAGCTCGAGAGCCTCTGATGAGTCCTGAAGGACAACTTTCAGCAATTGCTCATCCTGCATGCTCCTCCCCGGTCTGAGAAGGAAAGTGGTTTCAGAAAAGCTCTTGTAGACTCAGGAAAGGACACATTTGCTGTCATCAAATGCCTCAGTAGCAGTTCAGCAGAACGGATCTGTAGTGAAACCGACCTCCAGAAGGTGTCCTTGCAGAGTCACTGCACATTTTAAAGCACTAATTCCCACAGGTTTGGTGCTGGTGTTTGGGTTTTTTTTAATTTGCACACCCCTAATTTTTTTTCAAGGACCCCTGGAACCTGCATTTCAAATTTAGGCCGAGTAACAATTCCTTTTCTTCCTTGTGGATTCTTTTTTTTTCTAAGTAATGTTTCTGCAGAGCATATATTGGGAATTGCTGCCTCAGGTGGGGCTATGAAAACTGTGAAGTGGGATTTCACAGCTCCCCATCTTCAATCTGCATCACCCGGCGTGGGGATCCACTGTGATCCTCTTCCGCACAACCCACCGTGTCTTTCCCTGGGCCAGCTCACCTCCGTTGGCTCCAGCACGGCACTGGGTAGACACAGTCATGCAGCCTCAGAACCCCCACTGGTCTATGCCTTTGTACAGCACTAAAATGAAGATGCTCTCCTCGTACCAAAGAGCCACACAGGCACTAAGAACTGGGCAGACTCTACTGTTTTAATTTAATTTTTTTTTTCCTATTACATCTATTATCTCAGATACTGCTCCCCCTTTCTGCATTGGCATACAGGCAGAATATTACTAGTATAGTTGATACCTAGACAAGTAATTCTTGGAGTTCTTTAGCAGTTATTTCCCTCACTTTATACAGAATGTTTTAGGCACAAAGCAAAATAAAAGCAGGAAGGAGCAGGGATAGAGCTTGGCTGGGATGTTCATGTGTCTCTACACATAAAGAGGGTACAGCTAGAATGGCTCACAAACGCCTGGCAAAGGACAGGGCGATCAGCTTTGGCTTTTATCAGGGAGCACTACAGAAAAGCATCCCTGCAGAAAGCTCCCAGATGGTCATTCCCATTTGTCCATAAGATCCAGAAGCAATGGGGAAGGTGTGTGGGTGCATGCTACAGAGGAGTTAGACAGCTATACAACTAACGATCAATGCAGAGCTGTTATTTATCCTCGATCATAGCATCTGTCCTTCATGGGCGACGGGAAAGTAGTATCACAGATTTACTTACTGGGGAAGTTGACTATTCAGTGAAGTTGACTATTCAGTGAGGTTTGGTGTGCAGTTATAACTACCAATGTAGAGGAAGAACTGGAGGAGGAGCTAATGTTATCATAGGGACTGCAATGCCTAAGGAAGTTACCAGCTACCTTTTACAGGCTGGATTCCTCCCCTCTAAAAGAAAGACTTGAGCCTTAACAGAATGTGGTGAAGGTTTGTGCATGTTTACCTGACCTAGTTCGCAGAGGCACAGCCTTGGGGAGTGGGTATTTTATGTGCTGACCTTAAGAAGAAATTGTTTCTGGACAAGGATCGCAGCAGAATGAGTTTCTGTTTGCAGAAGTATATCAGGGCACATACTGGGCTGGGACTTTGTATGTGAAAGAAGGAACAGTGGTGAAGTCTGCTACAAGATTATGGCTAGACACATTAAAGCTTTTCATTAGTGTTTTCTGATAAGATTATAAATATTCTGTGTAATTGCCATTAGCTAGAGTGGCCAAAAGCATGAAGTAGCAAAAAGTGTAAGTTCATTATAAAAATTATGCAGAATACACATGAGAGGGGAATGCAGAGGATGGAAAATAGAGCTAAGGAAGTTAATCCATTTCTTAAAAAAATCTTTTAATAACTCCAAAACACACACCACAAGTCCCAGTGTGGACCGGCTGGCCCTTTGCCACCTTCTACTTCAGGGCAAATGGGATCCATCAGCTCAGCAAATACCGCCAGCGAACAAAGGCTCCACTGCCAGGATTTGTTGGCACCAGCACCATTCCCACGCATCGCCCCACATCCCCTCTGGAGAGCAGGATGGCATATGACATGTTTAGTCCAAGTGTCCCTGCCTGGCACCAGCACCCGGAGCTTTGTCCTCTTCCCCTCCCTGTTTCCCCCTGGGTCTTTCGGAGGCCTGAGCTGTCAGAACCATCCAGGGGGTTCCCTTGCACACCAAGCTGACCTCATTGTGCTCTGCCCCAGTGAGCACAACTAATAACCGCAGCTCTCCTCCTTTAATTGAGGCTCTGAATAACCAAGAGCAAGTACCAACCCCTCCAACAAAGGCAAAGCTACCCTTAGCGCAGAGCACAGCTGCCACTCACACAGGTCTGCGCCGGTATTTCACAAAAGCTGGTCTATTTGCATGGAAAGCGGCTATCACAAAAAACGGCTATAAGCAAACGGAGGCCAGCATGAATCCCAGGGAAGATGGCAGAGAGCATGTCTAGCTTTCCGCACCCAGCACTTGCTGAGCACCAGTGGCTTGGCTAAGTTATTTTGTCCTGCAACAGGATTTTCTAAGCAGCTGTGGAAGCCCAGAGGAATGACATACATGCTGGTGATGAAAATTACTGCAAACCAGAGGGTGTTTTTCAGCTCGGAATACAAAACAGATTGGCTTTTCTGCAGGCACTGCAAAGAAAAATACTAATTAGTGCTGTGTGGTGATAGGCCAACTCTCTTGCTTAGTAACTCATTCATTAAAGTGAAATTAATCTGGATTTAGTTCGATGTAAATGAGTGCAGAATGTAGCTGGATGTTTTGTTTTGCAAACACCTGTCTGCTGCTGTTGCTGATAGCAGAGAAACAAAGCTAAAAGTGCAACATAGGACACCACAAACTAAGCCCTATCCCTAATGACCAAGGCCTTCTGTGAAACAGCGATGTGTGCTGTCATGGCTGCTAGCCCCCAAAACTCAGTCTGAGGATGTGGAGACGTTCAGGTGAACAGAGATTAATCTATATAAGGTTCACACAGAATTATTGGGGAGCAAAGGAAGGAGGCAGGAAAGGCAGCATGCCTCAAGTTCCCCACGTGGAGACGTCAAAGACAGCCTTGGCTTGGTAAACAAGTGAGAAACCCTCATATATATAATACATCATATTCTTGGCTTTGGTCATGAGGTTCCAGAGCTTCTGTATTTCACTGACCTCCTCATCCCAGCAACATCTCAGATTAGACTTCGCAGTTCACTGTATGAAAACCCAAACCCACATAGATGAAGACACCATGAAGGATGTGATGTGCATAAGGACTACTTACAAACCTGATAGATGTGCCTCTAAAAGAAAAATGATGACAGCATTGAGGACTAGCTGAGGGAACCCACACCCACACCCCAAAATAGTGTAGTAAGGCCCAACGCTTCCACACTCAAAGATCTCATCTGCTTTACAGTGCTCAACACTTCTATATTTCTTTAGAAACCAAACTCATTCTTTGGCCAGGAGGGCAAGAAGGCAGAACCAAACTATTGTCCCCACTCCCATCCACCCAAAAACAGGACTCCACATTCCTGTTGCCTATTAGGGAAAGGTTCCTGGCCCGGGACTGTGCTATTCCCTGAACCATGTCTGGTTATTGTTTAGAAAGAGCTCATTAGCACAGAGTGAACCCATCCTATCGAGTGTCCTATGGGCTACGGTAGGACAGTGCCAGGGCCCAGGCCTTGTACTGGCAGTGGTGTAGCTTCCAAGGGCCTGTGTAAACACAGCACTTCCCTCTGGGTTGCACTTCTCCTTGTTCCACTGTGCGTGTACATGTGGACTCAGGCTCTCCACCACTACTCCTCAGCACAGTCATCTACAGAGAAGGATGCCTTATTTAAAGTGGTTGCCTCAATCCCAGAGCTCACTCTGAGCTATCTAGAACCAGCACGGATGTGACTGAGTTACTCCAGCACCGATTACAATGGAGCACGAAGGAGACAAGTACATGTTAAGTACTTATGTACCAGTGTTAGCTACTACTGGTAGCTTAAGCTTCACCAGGACGTTGCCTTAAGCTACTAGTGGTAGCTGTCCTGGCAGACAAGAGAAGACACAGGCAGAATGCCTTCCAAATGACAGTGACTCCATGCTGCAAAGGCCTACACAGGGGCACTTCTTTGGGCAGGACATGTTTTTGTATGACATATGGTGTTACAGAAAGAGGGAATTTTCATATAAGAAGTAACACAATGCAGGACTGAGTCCTTTCAAAGTTAGACTTGATCCATCTTGGACCTTTTCTTTCCTAGCCATCCAGTAGCCATTACATCATTAGCTTCACAGCAGAACAGACTGTCTTGATAATGATCAGTCCCAAGGCCAGTTCCTCTTGAATTGTTCCACCACTGCCTCTTTGGGAAGCAGACAAGTCAGGGGGAGAGATATGGACCCAGCACTCCTGGTGGGAAAGTGAAAGCTTGCTCTCTGCAGTGATCACCAGCATCAGCTTATGCCCACTTTTTATAAGTGTTAGATATGTGGTGGTGTTTTCTGTGCACATAACTGACTCAGGATTAGTTACTGAGAAACATCTTGGCAGCCTTCCAGGCTACCACACAAGAAAACCACTCTGTTGCCTTATGGACAAAGAGAGTCTTCAGTTTGTCTCTAATCGTCTCCATTAGAGCACAGTTTGCCTTCTAATCAAAGGACATGTTTTCCATTTTTTCCTTCCTCCCATCTTCCACACATGCCAGGGCCAAGATGGTGCAAAAAAACCCTATACATACACACATTTACAGGTTTAAATGTCCTTCCCATCAGGGTCTGAAAACTCAAGAGTCTAAGAGAGAGCTGCTCTGGTGGATCTTCTCCTGGGAGAAAGCATAAGGTAAATATATTGGTGATCTCTCAACAAAGAGCTTTTTTCAGCTCTGTCTACCGGATTCACAGATTTTACAGCTACAGAAAACTATGACCAGCATCAAGGCCTCTTGCACAGGACATCACACATCTCATGTCCCACAGCAATATCTGCTTGTTTGGAAATGAATCTCTCCTTTCTCAGAAGAAAATACTGTTAAAGCCAGCAGTTTGAGGGTGAGCTGAACAAGAGTACATCTCTTACAAAGGCATCAGCCTGCATTTTAAAGAAGCCAGAGGAACACTACCATCACCCTTGGTGATCTTGTTCCAGTGATTAATTATCCTCAGAGTTAGAAAAAAACGAATCTTACATGCCCCTTGAGAAGCAACCTTTAATTTCCACTTTTGTCTTGCTAAAGAGATTAAGACAATCAGTGTGCCATACTGTTTTTCAAAGTGTTTATAGTCTGGTTTGTAGTGCAGAGGTTACAGTCTACTCAACAATTCCCGTAAGTGCAAAAAGTTTTACCATAGCTGATGGGCCCACTGTTTTCCTGTTTCCATACTTCTCCAAAGGCATGATGGGCACTGGTGGTCATATGTCCTAATATACTATTCCACAGGTGGTTTAGGAATTTTGATCATTAGCAATACCAGTGTTTAATGTAGCATGAATTTTCTAAGTCAGTTCAAGGTCATTTACAACTCCAAATAGAAGAGTAATTTAAAGGTAAGATTGAGATTCAGCCCAAAGCAAAGAGAGAGACACTAAACAGACAGTCTTGTTCTAAGTATATTTTAAACTGTTTCCTTAGACTAGGATAACTAAAAAACCCACTATGTCCATTCTTCTAATTAGAATATGTTACTGAGATCATCTTTCTCCAAATATAATAAAGGTGAGAAGCTCCAGAGAGACTATACAATCATTTCAGCAAACACTGAGAGCATAAAGAAAGAATGGCAGTATTATCTCTGAGCAATGAAGTTCTGATAAAAGGCCAGATTCATCCCTGGTCAGAAACAAGTCTTGAATCATGAGGCAGATTCACACCCGCTGTAACTACTGAGAAAGAGTGAATTTGGACATATACACAGAAAACAGACCCAAAACTAGACTATAGGCACACCTTCTCTGCTGATTTGAAAGGAGGGCTAGGCAAGCAACAGCTAAGGACAGGATAGTGTTTCAATGGGTCTGTGTTGGAGGCAGCGCTGGTACCATGTCCACAGCGCCATGACTCCCTTCACATCTTGCACAGATACTAAGCAAGCCCAAGTTTTCATCCTAAAGTATCTCTCCAGACAAACATAAAGCTCCACGTGTACATCCAACCTATTATTTGCATTGACTACTTTATACATGTAGATAAACTGCTGAATGTAATTGCTTTTGGATTAATGGTGCTGTGGTGTACCTTATGAGAATCACTTCCTAATCTGGCCCATTTTAACTAAGAGAGTATCCACCTCCCGCAGTTGGATTTCTTCTCTTTCTGCTTCACCTTCATTGAAAAGAGCTGCCATAGCAGAACAAGTGCATCCATCAGGGAAGGTTAAATGCTGCTAGGTGGAATCATAGGGGAGTAAGCACAGTGTTAGATTTTCCTTTGTGAAAGATAACATTAAACACTTCCTCATGCTATCACCCTACCACAGTTCCTCCTCAGCTACAAACCCAAAAGTGTAGGGGGAATCAAACTTAGCATCCAGCCTGATGTTTTAGACAGATAGTGACATGAAAAGCTCAGCCTAAGAGCAGGAAAACACCCAGACACTGGTTTGTCTTTACTGACTTTCGCTGCTTTTTCATAGGCCCTACCAACCCTAGGAAAACCATCCACAATGTATCAAAATAAAACCACCAAAAACCCAACAAAAAATACAGAAATAACTCTACAATTATAGAAACATTGCAGATATATGTCTACATTCTCCACTTTCCCATCCAAAATGATATAATTAAACATCTACCGATTTAATGAAAACTCAGTCTGTACTATTCTGAAATTAGGACACTCCACTCCCCCCATGGGAGCACAGATCCACCCAGCATGAATAGCATGTTTAGCCACCCCTGTGGTTTCCATTCCCTAGATTTTATTTGCATTTACTGAAAGAAAATCACGTGATTCACTTCCAGTTAAATATATATAAGCATATATATACATTTAAAAAATAGTGGATGCTATAAAAAGAACTGAGTGCAGAAGAGGAGAAAAGAAAGGATACTGGATAGAGCCTGTACTCCAAAAGAGGCTAATTTCAAGGTAGGATTTGTGGAGGATGCTCAAGTCCACGGGAGATGCGGTGTCCCCCATCACTGACCACGAGGAAGGGCCCATATGCACAGATGACCAGCCAGCACCTTCCACTTAGTGACTTGACCAATACCTCATCTCCTGCTTGGTTTGAAACCATTCAATCACAGGCAGTGGCTCCCTGGGCAAAGCAGATGAAGGGGGAGCGCCCTTGGTGCCCTCAGTCCCATTGCTTTCTGCTGACAGCAGGTTACTTGGAAGCTTATGCTATAATGAGGGGAGGGGGAAGGAGAAAAACCACAGACAAACCAGCTTCTGTGAGTATGAACTTCTTGGCATAAATTTATCTGCTCTTCTTGGCATTTCTCCTTCGTGTTCCACCACAGCACAGAGTTACGGGTAGCAAACACTCTTCCTGAAAAGCTGTTTTACTCCTGTACGTTTTGTGGTGAAGGGAAGACAATTATTGAGAAGAAAAAAGAAAAGAACAGAAGATGAAAGGGCCAGCCTCACACAATTACAGCCCCAAGTGCTCCTGAACCGCACCAACATAGCATCATCCTGGCACAACACTGGTGACACCTGTCAATCAGCAGTAGAAGAGACATGAACAGAAACACCATCCGGAAACCTACAGAACCAGGCCAGATCTGTCTTGAGTGCTGAACTGTGCTGAGCACACTAGGAAGATGTAGGGACATACACACACACATGTAATACCTCCACATATAGCCAGGAGTGAGGAAAAACCTCCTAAGAAGAATTTCTACATTTGTTTCACATATCTTCCCTGCTAGTAGGACAAGAGTTATTTTAGGACTGAAGAGGTTGGATCTGACACCAGGATCTCTAAGCCCCAACACACATCCTCTTTATGCTTGGGTGCACCAAATTTCTCATGGAAAATCTTCCGTTTCCCATAAGGAAGGGAACTGCACCATGTGGAAATCAGGACAACCAAGGTTCTTTTGTGAGGTCTTTTACTGTCCTGCTGTGTGAACTTAAGAAAACCATTGGATTCACTAGAAATAACCCAGAACTGATGTAAATAGCCATACAAAGTTGTGGCAAATCTGAGTCTAATACCTTCTCAGATGTTTGGTTAATTAGACAATTACTATCTTGCCACACTACTAGTTCATGGAAAATAATTAGCAGTGAGATATTACTGAGCATAAACACAGGTAAGTGAACCGACTCCATGCTCCAGATGACAGTCCCAAAATAAAACTTACTGCTTTAGTTATAATCTAAACTAAGACCATTAAAGTTAAAAGACCTAAAAAAAAGGAAACAACCTGCAGTAGGATCTGAACAAGGAAAAATTTTCTTGTCCCTGTGAGACCAAGAGATGGATTTGGAAATTTCAGCAGGGCGTAACATTTTATGATCAAGGCATGCACCCATGAAAATCAAAGAAAAAAAGCTGAGACTTTTCTCTATTACAGGCCCCTTGCTCTAAAACAAATAAATATATCCACCTCCAAAGCCAAATTACTTGAGAGAGGCAATAAACTCAAAACCAGGTTGTAGAGCTGAATGTGACGCCCATCCACTAGTTCAATTTGTTTAGCAGTCCTGTGCTGTATTCTTGTGCTGTCAGTAAGTACCCAGGACAGTATTTTTAACGAAATAATAATATGCAAAAGGCTTAACAATGAAAAAAAATCCCACCCACTGGGATAAACTGCTAATTACAGATGATAAAAATCCTTGATTCTGAACCAGCCATAAATTAAAGATATTCCTGGGTACCATCTTACATTGTGTGAAACTGCAATGTCTCACAGCATATAAAGCTGTGAGCATGTAAATATTCAGTTGGTGATAAATACATTATAAATATAATATTAGCCCAAGGAAATTAATTCTTCAGGATATTATCAAGGCCACTACAGAGTCAAAGAACAGTTTATCAGATAGGTAAACAAGACAAGCATCAGCTGCTATGCTTGCTAATAGAAATAGGAACAGCTAGTGGAAATTATGTTTAATTTTTGAAAGATTTGTAGCTCTGCAAATTTTACACTAGTCCTTAAACAGCTGTGTTAAAAATCAACATACATGACTCACTATTCCTTCAAAGAGCTCTGATAGCTTGGAGGAAGAGTTAGCAGATACCTCCCTAAATATATTGATTTGTAACTAACACAGTAAATTTTCTAGGACATTCTGCCTTTCTTCATGAGATGTTATATACTCACAGTTCAAGTAAATCTTATGGCCTATGCATTACAGCTAAGATAATGATGACTTCCTTCTGGCTTTATACTCTGTTACTCTTTTCATTAAAGCAGCGAGCTCTGAATTAATAGGGCCAGCAGTGTAGAAGGGAGGGTTGCTTCTCTAGAAGGGGAGTCATGATTGCAGGTTGTCGATAAGCTGGACTAGGGCAGGAGCATTATGCCCAGTGTTTGCACTCTTAACAAGACTCTTGGGATAGGCACTGCTGAAATATATAGGAAATATAGTGTCAGGAACTGAAAAAAATGGATATCCAAGGTTCTTAGTCTAGACCTTTCCAAAGTGCCAAGCAGACCTCTTTTACCTCTGATGGAGCTGTGCAGTGTGTTGCAGAAGAGAGGACTGAAATTGGGTTTCAGGACTCTGAGACTCAAAGGCTGGTCTGGATCATTTCAGTCCCCTGCAGCTGTTAGCCCTGAGCACATCCCCTCTCTATCGTGATCCTTATTATATATGTCATGCTTATATACAAGAGTCAAAATATTCAAAACAAGCCATGCTGTCTTCCAGCAGAGACCATTGCAGAGCCACCATTCACATGGACACCTGCAAAATGGCACCCACAATGAATTCATCTAAAACCTGAATAAAGGTTCTTTAATTACCTAAACCCATACTTAGGAACTCTGCTGGTTCAAAGTCATTTGCCAGCTTTCCAGTCCCATTCATAGCCACAAATCCACAGGAGGCACCAGCAGTTCTTCTATTGTTTTTTTTCACCAGGTCCTACGAGTGAATTCTTTGTCTGTATGGGAGGACAGTCGGTATGCACCAGTAACATGGACCTGGTTAACATGCCAGCTGGTCTGAGCTGGCATCCTTCCCATTTTGATTCCAGTATAGCACAGTTTGTTTTGGGGCCTTACATTGTTACAGTGAAAACCGGAAAGATCATTAAGCAAGAGTGGATTTGCAGGCCCGTCTCGGTATACAACCTTCATGCTTCAATTAACAACCAAAAAAAAGGCTATTTGCAGCAAAGGTGTCTTTCAACAACATTAATTAAAAAAGCTGTCTCCTTCTCTGTTACTCTTAATTGTATTTCAGCCATTAGTTGTTTTTTAAAGCATTATCTCCTTGCTATAATGAGTCAACAGACTGCAGCAGGTAGTATCACAATGCACTTTACTTCAAGGGCCAATTTATCACAATGTTTAGGAAGAAGACCAAGATGAGAGAGAGGAAACCATTCTTCTCACAGGAGTAGTCCCTTAGGGATGAAATAAATTTAGCACTACAATGTTTGACCCAAAACATATGGCAATACTTGACAGTGGGTCTCTAAACTAGCATTGTCCCCTGAGACTGCACAAATACTGCAGCGTCAGATAGCTTCACGAGAAATCTAACACATGCACCTGAGCTTGCAACGACACTCGCCTATATATGCATCAATAATGTAAATCCCAACAGACTGATTTACTGGCATAAGGAACCAAATATTACTGCATTCCCAGAATGCGGCGAGGAAAGATTCAAGTCCTTTTGCTTTTGGCTGTCAAAGTGAGGAATCCGGTACGAGCAAGTTATCTAAGCTCTCTCAAAAGTTAATGAAAAGAGATAGGCACTCAGAGGTTGAATCATGCCACCTGTCTTGAACAGTCTTCTTCGAAAAGGATGAATCACTCTCTGGAGGTGTCTATTCCTTTCCACTGATTATCAAAAGAGTCTAGACAAATAACTTCCAGGCCACTGCAGTTAGATGATATGAATCCCACTGAAGATACTTGAATATAAAGATACAATATTGTTTAATTCAATTTATGGATCTCAGTTCTGATCCAGCATCTGTTTTAAACTCAGAAACACCCTCAAGCTATTAGAGTCATTTGCCAGAAAGTGTTAGCACTAGCGACTAAAATTCTGCTGCACCATCCTACTTGTGTCATATTAGTATTGCAGCCTCTCACAGAGATGTTATGTCTTCACTGCCAAAACTGAGAGGTTTTTATAGTAGATAACTAATATATGCTATCCATCTTGCTATAAAACCCTGGAGGAACAAAGCATAGTGATTTCTACTGCAGTGTAGCTAAACGAAGTCTCGCCCAGAGGTGGTGGATTGGGTTGATCGTGTGTAGTTACACTGCAGTAAAAATGTCCTGTATTTCATCTTCACTAGGACTTTAACATGTTATGGCTTTTTATCTACCTCACTGTAAAAAAAAAGACGACTGATACTTCAGGGTGAACGGACACAGCTTTATTTTCCAGAGTTTATATATATATAAAAATATATAGAAATAAATATCTTATATACGTACGCATGTATATATGTATTTTGTATATAAATTTCTTAATTTCCTAGAGTACAGATCAAGTTATAGCCAAACTGACACTAAGTGTTGACTACTAAGCTGTAAGGAAATGAATGGAGTTTTGAAACCTGACATCACACAAGGCTGCTCTTCAACAGCTTAGCACAGCAAGCGACAAAAAGCGCAGTATCCAACTGAGCTACCTTCCCTGAAAGATACCCTCCCTGCCTCTGGTCAGCATTAGCAGTACTCACAGTTACCAAATGGAGAGCATGCCAAAAGGCATTCTATGCAAAACTCTGAACTTTTCGCCATCATTTGTAACCACATTAATATAGCAGAGCTTGTTACAATCTCTTATTTGCATTTTAAAGAACCTAATTAGTACTTTATGAAAAAGCAGTTCTCCTAGGTGTTCAAAATGCTCCCACTGCTTTTGTTTCACATTATAAACAGGATTACTGATTTGAAAAGGAATCTGGTATTTGCGTGTAACTTGTAGGGAACTTGATGGGATTGAAACACTAACCCTACAATTTACTAACAAAAATAGCCCACCAGCTAAACCATGCTGCAGCTCTACCACTGGGGAAAAAATATTCTTAGCAGATCGGTACGTTACAATGCAATTTTGCTTGTTGGCTCAGTTCATTTGAAAAAAAACTGAGAAGTTGAAATTCAGTGGCAGAAAGGTCTGATAACCTTTACAAATTTCCACAGAAGAAAGCATGCACCACTATATTACCAAAGGATGAAAAAGGAAATGCTTATGTCTTTTGAGTTTGAGCACCAGTAATAACATGAAGATCTCTTTTCCACACGAGGTTTACATGTATCAGAGATCTACCTGCAACTTCAAAATAAGCCCTTAGAAATTTAAATGACAAACTATGCTTCAGTCCTAAGCACAGGGATAAACAACACCGGCTTCTAAAGACACAGAACAGGAAGCAATGGTTTCATCCCAGATCTTAAAAATAGGTGGTCCTGCCCATTTTGTTTCAGGTGTTAATGTGACAGCTTATCTAGCTCTGAGCAGGGTTTTGTTCTTACAGTTCACTTCTGTGAAACTGTTTCCAAAATCAGTTTAACTTTCAGGTGATGCAAAGACCTTGATTCAATACTGCAAAAGGTCACAAATTTCCCAGTGAAGCTATTTGATGAGAAAGTAGGCATTTACCCAGGCCAGAGTTTTTGTGCTAAACTTTTGCCCAAGTGTCACAGGCAGCCTGTGACCAGCAACGGCTGTGTCCCTCCTGTGAGACCCAGCACCCCCTGTGGTACTTCCAAGCTCCCTCATTACCCGGCATATTAGGATCTGCAGCTCCCATTGCAGTTACTCATCACACGACTTTGCGGCTTGAATATATGGGGCCAGGAGCAAAAAACCCAACAACCCAGCCTTGGGAGACCAAGCTCGCCGTTGCTATAGGGGGTTTACAGAAACATTAATTTCCTAAGAAACTGTGGGGTTCAGGAAACCCACTCGGTTTCAGAAAACTACAATACGCTATGATGGGACTTTTAATGCATTGCATGGGGTTTAGAATGCTCTAACATTCACACTTCTCTGTCATTCGCAGTAAATTCTACCCGCTCCATCAGCAGAACCAGAGCTAAATCTCCATAGCACTTTTCCAGACTTGGCTTTCCCTGTCCTAAATAGAAATACGTCCCCAAATCCAGGGAGAGCAGGGGAAATCCTTAATTTACAGGTGCACCTAGCCAGGGCAGGTGATGGTCTAGCTCCATTTATAGCCTGTGCTAAAAGATACCATTAGATTTTTATGGGACTAGACACATAAAACGTAAAAAAAAAAAAGGCAGGCCTAGAACATTAAGTAAGTTGTGTCCTTTCAGTCTGAGGTCAGTTTAGGGGCTGTTAATGAAGGAGGAAGAAAGCCCTGACTGCACAAGAGCTGCTGAGGTTTAAAACATTTTAGCTTTGTGAAGGACACATGGCAAGGGTTTTCTCCTCATCTCTCTGTTTTGCTTGGACATCAAAGCCTGTAACTAAACCTGAAACATCAGAGGTTTTTGTGTGCCTTGCCCTAGTCTCCTGCTGAGCATCTACCCATCTTCAGAGGTTATTCTTTCTACTGACCATTCCTTATCAGTCTATCAGAAAGCAAACACTAAGATGGTGCTGCCCCAAGGATGAGTCCTCTCTTTCACCCCATCATTTGGACTGCACCGTAGCAAACAGAAAGCCTCCTTATGATTGCAGCTGGATAAGTATTGGGCTCCACAGCCTAATTTTGAAAGTGCTGAGCACCCACAGCTCCTGCAAAATCAATGAGGGCTGCAGGCAGTGTTGAAAAACAAGCTACTAATAACTTTCAGCACATGACAATATGTTCCAGCTTTTTGCCTGTTCCTATTTCTGTATTTCTCTTTCATTCCTGCACTATTTAGAAATGGCTCCCATAGTCACCATATTTTTCCTCTTTTTGTTCTCTAAACGGCACATTACTTTTTCATAAGATGTAATTTCTCCTGCCACTGAGACCCATACTTTTCCTGATTGTCTCTATGCTTCTTTCTAATGTCTGGGACTTACTTTTATTTGTCATGAGTCTAATCTTCTCTCTGCCTTTACAATTAGTTTTACTGTACATCAAACATTGTTCACAGAGATTTCTTGTCTGAAATGCAAGAAAAACTATTACAAGATAGGGGAGATGTTATCATTCAGCTAGATTCTGTGATTTCAGACCAGACATTGTTGGCAGTCCAGAGATTCACTGCTTTATGTACAGTGATTGTCCATGCTTTATGATGCTACTATTTGTATGTAAGTATTAAAGAAAGAAACTAGAGATAAGAACGGCAAGTGCAAAGGGTTTAATCGATCTCATTTTATTATACTTCTACCTTCCGAGTCCCTTATTAAGGTTCCCAGCAGTCTGTAAGAAGCTGCAGGTTTGGAACAGACTCCTTTTCTCAGCTCTATCAAAGAAGAGTAGAAGTAACACCATTTTCTGCCACAGACTTATTTCTAAAACTCTGTTGTTTGGATGACTGTTGGAGTCATACCTTTTCTCCCTCAGCAAAAAAGGAGAAATTGGGCCACAGCTGCTGCAAGGCTGAATTTCCTCCTCACCTGAGGTCAATGTCTAAAACATTGCTTTTTCCCACGTACAAGGGAAGAAAAATAAATTGGTAAATCACTTTCCAAAACTTTAACAGAGCTAACATCCATTCTGGGGGAGAGAAGCTACTCGGGTGCAGGATCACAGAAATATCGAAGTGCTGCCTGGAGGCACGGACAGACAGTCTGCATCTAAGTGAAGGTGGTGGTCAGCTTGCTCATCCCACCTGCCAACGACTCCCAGCAAGATGCTCCCAGCCAGACACAGCGTGTGTCCGAGGAGGGAGAACTGTCATTACAGCTACACCCCTGAACAACCATAAGCTAAGTCAGTAGTAAAGCAGCAATAATTATGCATACTGAGAAGCCTATTTAAGGAAAATGCAACAGAATCATGAAGATATCCGCCTGCAGTAGGATATTTTTGTTAAACAGGCCGTTTATTCAAGGCAAGCAAGCTGTGCTGAATCCTAGTAGAGTCTGAATGGGAAGAACCTGCCTAGCAATCCACCTTGTGCACGCTTAAACCAGAGGATAGCAGAGCACGGGCTCACATTTACAGTGGGAGCACATGGAGGATATTCCTCAGCTTTCTGAAGTCCTTCACTAATGTTTATCAAGCTGACATGAACTAGCGCTGTATCAAAGGATGCAGTTCAGGTCTTCCTCCCACTCCTAGTTATTTCTTCTCACCTTGTGCCAGTTCCTCCTCTGGGACCAAAAATGTCCATGTGGCTGCATGGTGAACTAAATCTGAGTAAAAACTGATCCGGGAAAGAAAACAAGAACATTCATTGTCTCCCTGCTGTAGCTCACAGTGGGGCCACATAAATGCCTGTGCTGGCAGGTGGGAGAAGAAGTTAGGAAGAGTAAGATTTTCTTAGCAGTGGGGATGGCTTTAACTGGTCCTAAAAGAGCATTGTTGCTAATCTCAGAATAAGCCTATTCATTTCAGAGTCCTAAGCAGAACAGGAAGTTCTTTACAATCATAGAATCATTTAGGTTGGAAAAGACCTTTAAGATCATCAAGTCCAACTGTCAACCTAACACTGCTAAATCCACCACTAAACCATGTCCCTAAGCGCCACATCCACCCATCTTTTAAATACCTCCAGGGATGGTGACTCAACCACTTCCCTGGGCAGCCTGTTCCAGTGCTTAACAACCCTTTGGGGGAAGAAATTTTTCCTAATATCCAATCTAAACCTCTACTGGAACAACCTGAGGCCATTTCCTCTCATCCTATCAATTGTTACTTGGGAGAAGAGACCAAGACCCACTTCACTACAAGCTCCTTTCAGGTAGTTGTAGAGAGAGATAAGGTCTCCCCTCAGCCTCCTTTTCTCCAGGACTAAACAACCCCAGTTCCCTCAGCCGCTCCTCATAAGACTTGTGCTCTAGACCCTTCACCAGCTTCGTTGCCCTTCTCTGGACATGCAAAATTTAAATGATATGGAGATTACAAAGAGGCAGAATAGAACTGTAGTCATGATCTGGGAAAACAGTCACTTCTACATAATCTGTGGAGGAACTGAGGACCAACCAGCAGCCACTGTGCACTCCCTGAGCTCAAGGATTTCTGCCTGCCAGACACCAGCTCTGGAACTGTCTTGTTCTGAAGGGATGATGACTGGATCAAGTGGAAAATTAGATCTGAGACTTTCAGGCATTTGATTTGGAAACAAAAAATGCTGTAAGAGAAAAAGAACATCTTTGCTGAGCTTCCTGGAGCCATAATTCAAGATACCAGGCTGTCCTTCAACCCACCAAATGTCAGAAGAAAGTTGCATAATGTCATTACTACTAAGCCCATCAAATCTTTTATCTCCTCCCAGCACATCATCCATGAAAAGTGAATTTTTTTCTTCTCTTTCAAGCAAAAGATAAATCAGTTGGAAATTCTTTCACAGGCCTTTTATGCCTTTGCAGGAAACCGCAGTTAGCCAGCAAATGTGGTGATGAAAAGATGTGCGATCCTGTCATTTGTGACATAAGAGATTGCTATAAGTTGGAGATGTTACAGAGTTTGAGAAAGCCACCACTGCAGCTGAGGGAGAAGAGCATCAAGAAGCAACAGGAGGTATCAGAAGTGGTATCAGCTGGGTCACTGCTTAGCTGCAGCTTTTAAAAAAGCAGCAGTTGTCTGCTGTGCTTTTAACAGACTTCCTAAACCATCTGGAATTGACTAGATTTTCAAGTGAGAATCAAAATGTTAGTAGCTGCACTTAGCCTGGACATACTCTTAAGCAGCCAAATGTGGAATATTCCACACCTATGGCAAGTGTGATGTATACATGAGCTAGAAGCACAAGAGTTTGATTATCTTCATGGGACATACCGTGCTAATCAGACTTCAAACAGTCTGTTAGATGTCCGTTACTACCCCAAAACACCTCAACCTTCTCTGCATTCAACATGGAGATGGGTGCCACAGATTTTTCCAAGTAAATGTATAGGTGCATTTGTGGCATGTGCCAAGTTCTGCCAGATGACAAGAAACTATGTTCACATTTGTAAGAGGTCTCTACAAGCCGTAACAACAATGAAAAAGAGCTTTCGCAATAAGACCAAGCAAGACTTGGAACTACTGCTAAGCTGAACTTTTGAGGAACTTAAATAAAGTCATACTCCGACTATGAAAGTAAAACCAGTCTACAAATTCCCAAGTCCACAAATTATGCTCACCAAACTAAAAAATATTAAAACTACTACTACAACTGAGGTCATTAAAATACTTTAAGATGCTCACTCCTGACAGCTTGTTGAGTTTCACCTCCTTTCCTATTCCATGATGTCTAATGCAAAGCTATCTAGAAATGAATGCTTTTACAGTGAAATCTCACACCTCAACAGGATGTATAAAATGGAGGTCAACAGTTAGGCAAATACTGTTAGGTGCTGATGTGTTCTGATATTTCAGTACTCATGTGAGATTTGACTATATCGATAAGTCTCTTAGGAACTGTCAGTCAAGATATGGCAATTCAGATCCCTACCCCTTGTCATGGTCTCTGTGCATGAGGTATTTTTAACATTGAAGGCCAAGAAGCTTGCTGTTCTTCTGTGAACACATGATGAACCTGAGCAAAGCTGACTTCAAAAAAAGACATCTCTGAAGCTTTTAGCCTATTATTTTAAATGGTGTTCAAGGTGTTGCCTTGAAGGCTGGAAGCCCTTTTGCATCAGAAACAGAACAGTGGTAGCATAAGACTTATATTTTATGCACTGCATACACAACCCAAAGTCAACAAAGACATGTACAAATAGAAAAATAAATGTTATGAGTCATCTGAACATGTGACTGCTTTTGATATTTTATCACAGGCCTCGCTATATCAACTGAAATCAATGACAAACCATTGGTACCAACCAGTCATTGAAACATTTCAGTTTCATCTCCTTGTGTTTGCAAAGCATTTGAGATTCATACGATGACATAGTCCTTTGGTCTTCCACACAGTCGCAGAGGAACTCGTCATGGCAAGGAGCTTATCGAGCTCACAGACAACTAAAAACTGGTTGTAGAAAGGGCTACATTATACATGTAAGTCACTACTGGACATAGACCAATGCTGAGCACAATATTCCTATAGTGCTTCCTTAGAAAACATCTGCTTGTGTTTCTCCTATCACTTACTAGCTGTAGAAAAAACACCCAAATCTTAGCTGAGACTGTACCTCTAAAGCCAAATTTATTTTCAAGTTATGAAATCTGATTTTTGCAGTAGAGCAGAGGCTTAGTAATCGCACATATACGCTGCATACTCCAAGGGTGCCAAGTCACAGGCTTCTGCTTTATGGAGCCAGTAAAGAGCGAGAATGTTTTTGGAAAATGTTTTTGCTCAGCTTTGCAAACTGTGTCTTATTACCTGCCTGGCTTAATGATAACAGAATAAACTCAAATATTACAGCATCCAAAGCACTGCAATCAGTGTTTTTAAGGAACAGTTACCACTGAGCAGGTACGGGTGTTTTAGTTCACCGTTGCAACATCTCCCCCAGTGAGGCTTAAATGTCAGATGACAGTGTTAAAACACCAGTGCTACCAGTTTCAAGCCAGGCTGAAAACTTTGTACATGCACTAACTTATCAAATCCAGCTTTAAATTGAATCTGGGTTGAAATCAAAGCAATTACCTCTCTTTGACAAGCATAAACCTACTATTTATCTACATGAAGCAGATACTAGTATATTTTTAAATATTCCATAGCTGCCTGTTGTTATCTCTACAACATATAAGCAGAAACTCTATTTAGGTAGCATGTAGCATCTCTGGAATTTTTAGCAGAATGTCTCTCTCTTGCTTTCCTGTGAAAGCATCACCCATTTTTGCCTGCTAACTATAGTCCAGAATGTAATGGAGATGTGTGGCAAAAATATCTCCCACTGCCACAATGTCTCCCTGAGCAGACATGTTATTTTTCAATTCTGCTATGCTTACTTCCACAAGATCAAATGAGAGTTAAAATGCTATTAATGCACTTAATGACATGTTCTTAGCAATAAATTCAGTCAAATATAGCAAGATGGAATGACTGAGTCTAGGACAGACGTCCAGTGAGACCTGAGACAAACAATTCTGAACAGCTGCTAGCATGAAATCCAGTATTTGCAACTCTTCACAACTCCTCACATTTCTGTAGTACAGCAGTATGAGGACTGGAAGACTCATCACTGGTCCGTACAACAAAAAAACTTTCTACCATTTCCGCTTTTAGATTCGTGTGTCTCCCAGGAGGTCACAAAGGATTATGTCTATTAAAACCCTAGCTTGGCTGTGGCAATGTATGCTTTTGTCTTGAAATGTGCACAAACTAAACAGCAGCTTGGCATGTGCCCTTGTCACGTCCTCCACCCACCCAGTGGTTTGTATGTGCCTGTTTTATGCAGTGCTGTCATTAAAACCACAGAAAGTTAACTACAACAGCTATTAAAAGTTTTACCTTCTAAATATGTCTAACGCATAGCCCTTACAGTGAATTCCTTTCCTGTTCGTACTGTGTTAACATGAAATTTAGAAGTGGCACACACACAATAAATCACTTGGTCCTGTTCTCCACCAGCCTTCTGTCACCCCCCAAAACAGCTCCACCTTACATATCCAGCTAACAAAAAAGTTACCTCATCTCTATGTTAATACTTCTCACTGTCTTATCCTCTATTTCAGTGTTCAGCTTCAGTGACAGCAAGAATTTCTTGTTTGTTTACATCTGATCTAAATATCATGCCTATGAAAAACATTATGCATGCAAAACAATAAATTAAATAAATAAGTATGACAAGACTGATTCTGCCAAAGAGCAGTTTCCCTGCTCTAAATCTAAGAAGAAAGGACTTAGGGGAGGTATGTAATGGCCTTCCAAGCAGAAAAGACTGATGTACAGAGGAACAGAATAAACTATTTTTGATATCCAGTGAAAAAAAGGACAAAACTGGGCTCCAGTTGCAGCAAGAGGGACTGAGGCCAGACACTGAGAAGTAGATATCCCCGATTAAGGCTGGAATGAAGGATCTAGGGATGTTAGACTATCTCACTGGAGTCCCTGGATAAGAAGAACACTGCCCAGGAACAGCTGTGGCAGACCTATTTTCTGTAGCTGCTGTTGCTGTGGAAATCAGTCCATTGCACCTGTGTTTGCTGCCTTAGTTGATAACCCCTTTCTGCCCTGCATCCACTTCTTCAAATCCACCTGCATGGACTGTGACCCATGTACCTGGATACTCAATTCGCCTTCTCACTGTTAACGTTCTTATATCTCTGCCTGAGTGATCCTTAACATGTGCATATTATCTACTCGCTATTTGTTCAGCTAATTCCCTCCTCTCTGCTGCCTTCCTTATTGATGTTCACTGGTAGCTGTCTGATGTCCTTTGTTGTCACATTGAAACCAATCCATTCAGCAGCCTTGTATTGGGTTTGCATGGCAAGGTTTTGGTAGTGGAGGGAGCTACAGGGGTGGCTGTATACAGCTACAGGGTCCGATACAGCCAATGCCAGCCGGCTCCAAGACAGACTCGCCGCTGGCCAAAGCTGAGCCCATCAGCAATGGTGGTAGTGCCTCTGTGATAACTTATTTAAGAACGGGAAAAACACTGCGCAACAGCAATTGCAGCCAAAGAGAGGAGTGAGAACATGTGAGAGAAACATCTCCGCAGACCCCCAGGTCCGTGCAGAAGGAGGGGCAGGAGGTGCTCCAGGCGCCGGAGCAGAGATTCCCCTGCGGCCCGTGGGGAAGACCCTGGTG
>JAVKLA010000027.1:48586465-48600443 GCA_034782735.1 Sagittarius serpentarius
AGGCTGGAGCAGGGGCAGAGTGAGGAGTCCTGCCCCTGAGGAGGAAGGAGCGGCAGAGACAACGTGTGATGAACTGACTGTAACCCCCATTCCCCATCCCTGTGCACCACTGTGGGGGAGGAGGTAGAGAACTCCGGAGTGAAGTTGAACCTGGGAAGAAGGGAGGGGTGGGGGGAAGGTGTTTTAAGATTCAGTTTTATTTCTCATTATCGTGCTCTAGACTAGATGACCTTTGGTGATCCCTTCCAACCCAAGCCATTATATGACTCTATGATACTCTGATTTGATTAGTAATAAATTGATTTCCCCAAGTTGAGTTTGTTTTGCCCATGACAGTAACTGCTGAGTGATCTGAATGTCCTTGTCTCAACCCACAAGCTTTTCATTACATTTTCTCTCCCCTGTTCAGCTGAGGAGGAGCAGTGATAGAGTGGCTTGGTGGACGCCTGGCATCCAGCCAAAGTTAACCACCAGAAGCGTGTTTTCCCCTTAAAAGTTCCCTGTATCTCATAAAACTAAACGCTTCCTTTTCCCTTACCATTTTAGAGGCTTTATGTCTCCCCACCAAACCTACTGGTGCAGGTGGAAGCAAACATCTTGCAGAGTGACTGCTATCACACTCAGGATGAAGGATGCTCCAAGTGATCCTTTGCAATCTAATGAGAAGTGGTATGCACACAGGTGTGGACAGAGTATGGGCTCAGAAAGCCACAAACAGATGGCATTTTACTCCGACAGATGGGTAAATGATTTTCTGAGAAGGTGACAAACACTGACCCAGGTACAAAGTACTGAAAACACTTGCTTTAGAACAGGAAAGTCATAGAAGGAAAATCACATTTTGGGAGTTCAGCAGCTGCAGTAGGAAGTGGTTTGAGTTGGTTGAATGTGGCCACCAGAAAGCTTTACCCTTCTTTATTACACCCCAGTTGTGTGGATGATTACATAAAATTTTCATGGAAAAAGACTGAGTTACTTCAGTCTCCATAGCTTACAGTCAATACCCACCATGTCTTCCACTTGTGTTCCAATTACACTATCCATACCCATTCTTACTCAGGCTGCAAAAAAGCATTCACACCTTGATATTGATGAGCAATGTCAACTGGTTTATGTCTGCTTGTGCTACTCTTCTTCTTTAAGAAGCATACACAAGCCTAGAGCATTATGTTAACACTTTTTTTTCTTGCAGGTGGAGGTCACAGAGAGCTTCACAACACCAGCTACAAGGCCTGCTTTTCTTCAGGGAACTTACTGGCACCTGACAGTAAGGCAATTTGCCAGCCTACAGACCTGGTTATTGTAACACTGCAATGTGTTACAGCATTACACAGGGAGTCAGCTCTGGTCTTTCAAGTTCAGACCTAGCAACCAGAGCAGTGTTTCATGATTTTGGCCCAAAGAACTCACAGTAACCACAACACATACTGCAAAAAGCAGCAAAACCAAGTAGCTTTTATGTAGTCACTAAGAACGAGAGAGTGATTTATAAGTGGTGGAACGAGAAAAGGCTATGTGATTGCTCTTCCCATTAAAGGGCTGGGAGACACCAGCCATAATGCCATTACAGTCCTCTTCACCAAGGGGCTGGAAATTCAAAGTTCATTTATTCAGTGTGACTTTCACACTGAAGTAATTCAAAACACCACCAAGGTTTATGTGGTTGACAGCCAGAGCACTAGTGAACACCAGTTGTCAGTACAGTTGGGATGCTGAAAGGCAGAAAAGCACAAGTATCCTTTTGCTTCCTAAACGATCATTCTCAGCAGCATCCAGAGCACTCTTTTCACAGTACAATGCCAAAAAATAAGAGAGGAAAAAAAACAGTTCCTATACAAAATAAACCAAAATCGGGGTATAAATAAGCAGTCACCCCTCATACTCAGTAGTCCAAAATACTATAAAGTAATTGAACTATATCAGAACCAAAAGGGAATCCACATTTTGCTCTCTAGTTGACCACTAGAAGCTGACCTATCATTGACTTGGGTAGAAGAACCCAGAAGTGATCACTTCATCGCATTCCAGGTCGTGAAATGACTTCTTGCAGAGTGGAACAGAGTGGAAGACACTAAAATAAAAAATTATCAGCACAGAATTATAAACATGAAACAAAACAGTCACAGCTTTTCATACCTATATACTAACTGAAGCTATTATAATGCTAATTGTGTAGAAGAATTGGGAGCTCTACTTACTTTCACAGAGACGTCTTCTCAGCTTCCCCCGAATTTTATCAATGGCATTGTAATCGGAGACATGAAACACGTGAGCAGACTTGGGTTCTGAAGCAATCTCATCAAGTTCCTCTTTTAAGGCTTCACCAACACCCACAGCAAAGATCCTAATCCCAGCCTGATGGGCTGCAGTGGCTGGATCCAAGACATAATCCTGGCTCCTTCCATCAGTCAAAAGGATAGCTACTTTTTTAATGGTTCGATCACTAAGTCTCCCACCAGCTTCTCTGGAAAAACTGTAGGTGTTGATATACCTGAGAGCATCTCCAGTGTTCGTATTACCCCCATAATACTTAATTTTTCGTGCAGCCTCTTTGATTTCCTCACGGGTTTTGTACTTTCCCAGGTCAAACTCTGTGGTTGGATGATCACTGTATCGCACCACACCTACACGGGTTTTGTCTGGGCCGATCTCAAAAGTTTCCACCAAATTAGACACCCACTGCCGAACTTTCTCAAAATCTTCTTTTCCGACACTGGAGGAGGCATCCAAGATGAAGACAAGGTCATAGTGAACATTCTTGCAACCTGCAAGAGTGGCAGAAAATATCGCTAAGGGAAGATGAAAGAAGAGTATCAGACATACCAAATATTCCCTAGGCATGGCTTCCTAGTGAGCAGTTTGGAGAAGGCAGCAAACCCTCTCCCTATCCTGCAGAGAAATTGCAGATTCTCAGCTTTTCTTCCTTGTGATTCACCTCATCTGTTTCAGGACATCTACAGATCAGCACACACTTCGCTTGGAAACACAAACTCTTTCTCTTCCTGCACTACTAACTGCCTCTGCTCAATCTTTCACCTACGCCACCTGCATGCATATGAAGCTATTTTTCTCAACCTTCATCGTGGTGCCTTTGCTCAGGCAATGCTCTGAAATGACCTTGGCAGATCAAGAGACCTGTCCTGACCTTGCCTATGCCAATCCTGACTGTGAGTAGTGAAGCTTTCATGTTCCTTCTTGCATTAACATTATGATTTATTTATGCTTAGCTAGAAGCAGTTCTTTTGCTCAGCATGATATGTTGGTAAAGCAAGTTTATAACTGGATTATTTTGATTTTGAGGCTCTCTGCCATTGGCTATTGACTAAAGGATGACTCACTGAATACTGGGATGGCTTCCTTGACAACAAAGGGCAGTTGCTTTGTAAGGGAAAAGTTCACTTATCCTCACAACCACCTCTTTGCCTCCAGCCATGATATTTGTAATCTGAGGCCTGTGTAATCCAAAAGGCAAATATATTTTAATTGCAGCTTGCTTGCCCTATGAAGCCAGACTGGTCATATATTTGTCAGCTGCTTGCCAAGAAAGTCAATCTCCCAGGAGATGTTTTCTAGCTGTTTCTGCATATATGCAAGCCAGGAGGCAGGACATTCATGAATGACCCACAGATGGCAAAGATTTATCAACATAATGCCCCAACTGGACAGAATGTGTATATATATATATATATGTACATATATATATTTAATTCACTATTTCAGACCATAGTCTCTAACAAGTCAATTTGTCTATGCTCACAATGACCAACCATTGTTTCTCCAGTAGTTCTTGTCTCACGTCATCTCACAAAGTACAACTGCTTGTTTGAACCAATGGTAAAAAGCTAATTTGACCAATCACAAGGGGAACAAAGCACGTATAATACAAGACAGAGAGCTGGTCCATACCAGTGCCTGTGCCACTTTATTTCCTTCGGAGTAACAGGGCTTTTCTATGTCCCACTGAACTGGAGATGTTCTATCTGGCCCCTAAACTGTTGGCAATTGCCTTTATATCCTGCTGCTTTACCAGGCTCTGAGCTGCTAGCCCACATCTACCCACAACCACTGAGAGGAGATCTGTTCTGTTGACTCCTGTTTCACTGCAGGACCCTGATTCCCCCAGCTGTTCCCACCACATCCATGTTAATAATCCTCTGGGCTCTGACCTGGACTCACGAATCTACCTCACTTGGTCAGAAAATCTGAAAGTATTTGTGAGAATACACAACTCCAGGGTATGCCCACCGAGGACAGTTTAGCACTCCATACATTAAAAAGTGACATTCCCACTGTACAGTTTGCATCTCTTCAATCACATCAGACTAGTTCCAGCTAGGTGACAGCAACTAAATGTCCAAATGTCTTGCTGTTCAGTTTCATCAGAAATCAATTCAGGACTGCTCCATGCTATGAACCAAAGCACAGTAAGTGGAGATGCTTGGAAGATTCACTGTGAAAGTCTGAAACCCTTGTTGGGGCCCTGAGCGTAAATCCCTTCTCCAGGGTTTGGCTGCCATGGCTCCCTGGCCTTGGGTGAGCTCCTAAGAAAGCTCTGCTGGAAGCATTCAAGAAAGGCCTTGTCATTTTCCCCTGGAAGCTGCTTTTAAGGTGGGGCTCTCACCTTTGTTCCTTGCCTGAGCCAAGACTTCCTGGCTTCACCTCAGACCTGCCTCACCTCTGTGGATTTGACTGGAGAGTGGCTGACACTGCATGCTGTCTTTGGACCTGATCTGGACCCAGACTTGCTGACTCATGTTCCTGGCTTGATCTTGGACCTGTTTCATCACTATGAGCTTGCTGGGAAATTGGATTGTCAGTTGAGCCTGGCTGCCATCCCCCAGCCTTCCCTGCTCCCTGGCTGGGGGTGGTGGGACAGGCTGTGGCTGGTGACACCCTGTCCTGCCAGCCCAGGGAGACCCCCAGGTCCTGGCTCCATCCTTTAGGAAGTCATCTGTCCTTGCTGCACTCCTGACCAGAGCTAAAGCACTGATATAAATGCTCCCAATGTGGATGTTAGTTGAGGACTAGGATTTTTTTCCCTGGAACAGACCAAAGAGTATGGATGTACCATACATAGTTCATCCAGTCAAGCACTTGTTTGACAGCCAGCTCAGTGAACAGAAATATGAATCATGCTACCCAAAGGTGGGGGCAACGATGCTGTTGCCGTATTTCCTCACCGAGTTCCAGCATTTGAGCCTACAGGAAGGTCACAAAGTCTTCTACCACACCCAAATTTGACCTTATGGTTCACAAATTAGCTTTGGTGCTTTTGATCATCCTGGGGCTGTGCACCTGCCCTGAAGAGGACAGGAATCCCAGAACAGCCCGCTGCACTGGAAAAGAGAGTGTGGGTAGCTCAGCCACATGAAGAGAATTTGCCTTCAGATAAAAGTAAAAGCATTACAGGTAGACATTATAACACTGTAGGTCAGTGCTCATGGTGTTACATCATGGCCATGAGAGCAGTTGAATATACACTGGGTGTGTTGCAGGTGACGATGAAAAATGAGCATCAGCTGTTGCTGTGTTAACTTCTGTAGCAGAGTACATCCCAGGTGCTGCTCTTCCTTCAGTGTCTACAGAAACAACCTATGCACGTGGGACTGGGATCACACTGGGAACAACCCACCCACATGGGATCGTGTTGGAAATAACATGTCCACGTGGGATCCTGTTCTGTGATGGCATTTTGTGAGTGAGGGAATGCTTGTCTCTAACCACAGAGCAAGAAAGGTCTGGCTGGAAAAACTCTCTCAAAGGTAATCAGACTGTGGCAATGATGGTATACAACATTTCATATTATGGGATGTAAGGTAAATTACATCTGTGTATATCAGCTAGACTGTCAAGAGTAGTTCTGCTTGATTTTTGCAGAATATAAAGGATAGAATGTATAACAGTAAAAGGTAAGCAAGAAATCTTCACTTCCCCCCCCAAAAAAAATTAATTATTTTATTAATCTGTTCTGTCTGAAATACTATTAATTAAGTGAGACTTAACTAGAGAATATAAAGGTTTGAGTATAAAACCCACAAGGTACAGACCTTGCTTATTTTAACGACTCTCAGCAGGTGAGATGACTGCAATTTAAAAACAAACAGAACAGACAGAAAGAACCTTGTCTGTACTCAAAGGCAATGAGCTTTAAAACAAGGTGGGGGGGGTAAGGTTTAAAAAGTGATGCCTACTCAGGCAGTATTGCAGGGAAGAAAAAGATGGGTCTTTCAGAATCATTTTCTTAGAGTCAGTGATTCTGTGCTTACAGACCCGATGGCAGTGAGATGAAATGCTGCAGAAAAGCTTTTAGTAAATATTAATCTGCATTTTTAGCACAGTAATGTTCACTGCTGGACAAAATTGATTGTTTTCCAAGAATGCTATAATAATATTGTTTACTGGCAGAAACAGTTCATGTTAAGGGAATATGGGAGATAATTCATAGAAAGTGAACTTTCAGTTTTGTAATTACAGGAATGCTCTCTGGAAGCATAATTCCAGGAGTTGTGTTCATCCACTCAGACATTGAGTCAACTGTTTTGCAATATTGCATTAAAAACAGTTCACAAAGAAGCCATAAGACCAAAATTATTTAAAGTAATCACAGAATGAACATATAAATGGTACCACCATAGTCTTCCTGAAACTGATCCAAAGGCAGAAAAAAAGATGAGATTTCACTTTGCTTTGTTACTAAGTACTTATTCCTGTTAAAACTTCATCCAAAAAGCCTTATATATATCATATAACAAAACTGTAAAGCAGCTATTCCTTAGACTGAGAGAAGGTCTAAAAAAGCCTTTTATTTCTTATAAATTACCCAAGCCAACAGAACAGCATTTTTCCTAGAAAAAGAGACAGAAAGCCTCCATCTCAAAGTACCCTTGGGCTTCTATACCAAGAAACTGCGTGGGTCTAGAAGCATTTTCTGTCCCTGAGGTGTAGCATTATTCACAGCCAGATAACTCAACGCTTCTTACTATGCCCCCAAAACAATGTGTCCTTGTCAAGACTGCCTATAGGAGCAGTCCCTCAGCTGCACCATCCTCTAATGTATTCAGTGGCATTCGGGGGAGAGTGCTCACAAGCACAGGCCAAAAGCCATGCCAAGGGATGACGCTAGCAACTAGACGGCATGAACCAAGAGAGGGTATGAACAGGGCCCTGGCCCTGTTTAGCTCACTAGGGAAGTCCCAGCCAGATAGCAGATTCACCAGGTCTAACCTGACACCCACTGAAGGCAATGGAAGAAGTGATCTCCATGCCAGTGTGGAGTAGATGAAGCATATCCAGAGTAAACTGTGTGCTGCTCCCCTTGCTGTGGGTAGCTGAACTAACCTTTCTAAGCCTGCAGCAGAACAAGAGACCCTAGGTAAATCATAACCGTGACCCCTGAGATATCTTCATCCCTAAGGTCTATTTTATGTCTTTTCAGCAGTAAATGTCTTGCTTGGGTTTTTTATTGTTTTCCTCCTAGCAATGATAACTTCTCAGCCATGTAAAAGCCCCAGCAACTACTTAGCACGAGACAGTAAGCGCAACAGTGCGTACCTGCTCTTTGTGCCTCACTTCTTTCCCCGCTGAACATGAATGTGAGAAGAACCAGGAGACGGAGCACATGGCATCTTCCTGTAATGGACATACCCATATCTCCTTTCTCACATCAGCTTGTCTTTTCTCTGTGGTGAGAAGCTTGCTAGAAATCCAATCTATAGCCTAGAAAGGAAAATAAACAGCAAGTGTTACCTCACAGAAACACAAACAGCGGTAATGATGCAAGTCACGGGAGCAACATTTTTGAGAGCTGTCTCTTCTGCCTGTCATTTTACTTGACTGGACACAAACCACTCAGAGGCAGGAGTTCACCTACTTTTCAAAAGCTATAGTCTTTCACTGGCTCTATTCAGTGTGTGGCAGCCTGAATGTAAACAGGGGAGTGATTACCAGGTTATTATACTTTAATTGAGCCCACTGCCAACTACACAATCAATGCACTGGAGTGGAAACCATTCTTGACCTGGCCCTCCCACACATTCATCATTAGGAGATAGACAATGCAGAGCCGAGATACAAACCACTGCAAATCACACACAACCAGTTGCCACTTCACCCATTGCTGCTTTCAGTTCTGGAGCCTCAGAAATGACAAACACAGAAAATATGTCGCTGTTTTCATAAACATATTTGTTGCCATTGATCCTTCTCTACAGGAGTAAACTCAGCAGCTTCAAAACACATCTTTCAACTATTTAGTTTAAAGAAATGCAAAAGCTCACGTGGATGATCTTCAATTTAAGGTCATCGGTTTGAGTTTACCTTGATCGAAGCCACTGAAGTCAGCTGGTATTGTAACAAGCCAGGCAAAGTGGCTAGGCTGTTAAAGGTTTAGCTGTGTTTTCTAAAACTAGATCAACTCTTTTTAAAAAAAAAAGAATTATTTTTACTTATTGTTGTTGTTTTATTATTTTTTATTAGATCATAAAATCATTGCAGTTCTATCTACTGTGTACACACACAGAGGAGAAAACAGTTTCCACTCTGTAGCTCTTACTGCTTAAGGAATCATTTTTGAAAACTTTCTCCTAGCTCCTGAATCCCTCTTTTCCTCTTTAACGCACAGATTTCTTTGTCCATTTTCTTAGGGAATTTCTGCTTCCTCTGTCTTTTAACATGCACATCAGCTTCTTGCTGTTGATAGCCGGGTAAAAGAGGCATGAAGGGGACACTGTATGTTGCAGATCATTGCTGCAGGGTCAACTACACGTTCTAGGATATTTCTTTTCAAAGCAATAGGGTTCTGTGGGAATCACAAACAAAAAGAATGGTTGTGTCAGCATTTGTTCAAAACTGGTTTGGATCTGCCAAATGCTGGGCCTATCTCTACCATGTATCTCAGAAATAAAGTGCATGTCATGCTGGTTTACGAAATAAAAAAGTGGAAAATCTTATGTAGTTGTCAAGACATAGCTCTAAATCCTTATTCCCAGAACAAAATACAGGCTCCTGTATTTTCAAAAGTCCGTATCGTATGCAGACAAGGAGAAAAGCAATATATCTAATAAACCCTGCACCGTGCAAATAAAATTTGGAAGTATCTGCCAGCAGTGGAACATAAATGCAAGAAAGAATTAATAAAGAAAAAGAAAAAAAAAAGCACGCTTATTCAAGTACCATCCCTAAATCCAAAGGGCACAAGCAGGTGCTGTAGTTTACACCTCAGCCAGAGGGTGTCCCTATGAGACAGTGAGGTGCTCAGGTTTGAGCGAGCTGGAAAAGGTTGCAGGGTAAAAAGGGCATGAAAATATCACTGTGCCCTACAGTAGGTAGAATTTCCTTTTAAATAAGTACATTACTGAAATACCGATCAGGCAGCTGCCTGCAGAGGGATCAGGACAAGCATTACTTAAAATAGCTATGGGAGCCTTCAGCCCAAGGTTTTTCCTCCTGTGTATTTTTTAGGAAACAATGTTTTCTGGCACTCATGATGGGAGAGGAGGTTAGCGGCGGCAGCGAGAGATGGGAAACCGGATCTGCTATGCGGTGTTCTGCACTTCCAGTGCTGAGAGCTCAAAACGTACTTTCTCTCTGTCTGGGCTTGCACGGCTGCGAAGTTTTATAAATACATTATTAAAAACAGTCTTTGCCAGCTGCTAACCCACATGAGGCCAGGATAAAAGGAGCAGAGCACCAGCTGGTGTCAGTCAGCAGAACGGTGGCGGGATGGACCTATGCTGGCTCGACAGGCAGCGGATGCGGCGTGACAGGGAGCGCGGTGGATGTGGCTCACTTGGTACACGCGTGACTTGGTACACTTCTGCCCCAGCAGAAGGACTACCTACACAACCAGGTCTGAGAGCTGTGTCTCCAAGGCATCATTCCTCTCCACTCTTTGCCAATACACTTGAAGAGCTCATTGCTGCGTTGTGAATGCTGAGAGGTGTCTCAGAACAGTCATTTAGGCTAAAAATAGTGGGGGAAAAAACCCAAATCAAATCAGAACATCTGCTTAAAATCTACAATCATAACCTGTGGTGGCTTTAATACACATTTGTGGTTCAATATTATTCTTGTATTCAGGCCAAAATACATAATTTTATCCATTTTTCTAGCATGATGAATTGAACCAAGTCTCTTAACTTGCAACTACTTTATGTATGGATATATCAGTGAGAGAAAATTGCTCCATTCACATCAACAGGACTCTCATCATGGCAAGGAAGCCTTCCGTGGTTTTAGAAGAAAGGCTGGAGATAAAACATTTTTAGTGATAGGTTTTCCACACTGGTTTCTTTCCCACCTCAGTCTGTCACTGTGAGACTTAGCCCAGTTTGAGATTACAGCAGGTGATCAACATTTATTTCCCCTTCCAGAAGAAAGGGTTGAAAAGGAGCCAAAAGTGGGACAGTTTAAGCTTCAGAGTGATCCAATAATAAGAAATTCTGTTTAGTTGACCCTATTTCCAAATGGCCAATGCAGATTTTTTTGTTACTATTCTTTTTAGTTCAGACTATCATGTGGGAATAATTTTCCTCAAAGTGGCCTAAGTCAATGTACATCCTTTAAAAATACCTCCTTTTTTCTTTTTATCTCACAAACATCACTTTAGCATTCCCTTGTGACACATTTAGGTGTATTAAGTGATACTGCAAAAAGAACTGACAAATCCTATCACGTCCAAGTTTATTACCAAACTGCGGACTCTGTGTCTGAGGCCCCGTTTTTAATAGTTTAATGGGAAAAAAAGAGGTGAATAATTCTGGCTACGTGCAAACATGATGTGGGAATGGCATCCAGGCTGAGAAGCGTGCTGGTAAATGTTAAAGTGAGCTCTCTACACTTAAAATACAGGCATAGTACTAAGCTATTCATACCTAGTACTAAGCTATTCATACCGCCTCACAGCTGAACAAACAACATGCAGAAGATAGATAGACACAAGCTCTATATAACCTTCAGCTTCGGTATGGCTTTTTCAGGGGTGTTGGTATAGAGTTTTAGGTCAGTGAGCATCCATGGTAAGGCCTTTCTACTTTTGAACAATAAGCAAACTCTCTTTGGGAAATTTACGCTCATTAAAAGCAGCAATAAAAAAAAGAGCTGAAGGAGAACACTGGGTCTTCTCATCTCAAACTTTGCTCCCTGTTGGGCTTCCCTTGCACTCCTGCATTTTAAGGGATGCTGCTTTGTCTTCTCGAGCTTTATCCCTTGAGGCTGGGAACAGAGCTAAGGCTCTGCTTTCCAAAGAATCACATACATATCAAGAACAGAACTACATAGCTGGGCTGCATTTTATCATAGGGTTTATTCCTGATTGAACCAAAGTCAAAGAATATCCTGGCATCAGTTTATTTAGAAAATTAAACCCCTGTCCATTGCAAATAAGACGATGGTGTTTTCTATCCTGCTTTCTCTGTCTTTGTCCTGCCAGAGCGTGATCCTGAAGGGACATATAGTGACTTTGTTCTAACCTTGCTGCTCAGATAATGCTGTCGCATCATTGTAATTCAGGGGACAAGGAGGAAAAACTTGTATGAAAGAATAGAAGCAAAACTGTTTAGAAATCACATCTTGAAAAATAAAGGGAAAAGAAGGGGCAGATACAAAGAATGTGGCAGAGAAGAAAACTTCATGGCATTTCTAGGACAAGCAATTTAAGCGCAAGCACTGGATATTCCCTATCTCAGCCTCTCCAGAGACTGCTCTTCTGTCCTGTTTGGAGAGATGTCACCAACAGCAAAAACCACGTAAGTTAGAGATGGAAAAAAACAGAATATTTTCTGTTATCTCCTTCATCCTTCAGAGGAGTGACTCAGTCACAAATATTAATAAAACAAAACAAAACAAAACTGGAGTCAATAGTAAGATGAGCATTTCAGGAGTGTGATTCAATGAAACTGCTTCTAACTCATGCGAGCAAAAGTTCAAAGACCCTACAGGAACAGTACAAAGATCAGTGATTGAAGGCTGAATGTAAAAAGCATGTCCAGTTATGGACTGTAGTGTGCTCATTAACATATCTGAGCTTTTACTTACCTTTTACTAAATTTTGCCTCTATACTGTTCATCTTACTGTCAAATTCAAGGGGGGCTGATACTATTATTGTGCTTAATTTCATCCATTTGCCTGCTGCCACTGAACATCACCATATGCCATATAAACATATAAATGTTCTAACTATGCTGGCATTGATAATGTGATTTTATATGTGTTTGGTATGCTCTGAAGAAGAAGAGGTTAGCCTGGGTGAAAAAGACAGTGTCCAATTATACAGCTTTTCACACACACACAAAAAAGAAAGAAAAAAAAAAAACCAGAACACTAATACATCTGACATCTTAGTAGAGTCAGCTTGTTGATTGTGCCTCTTCCAACTACTGAACTAAGCAATTTAATTACCTAAATTATTGTTGATATGAGCAGGAAGCCAACCATATAAAAGAGAGATGGGACTTTCTTCCCCCCAATTCGCCCATGCAGTCATATATCTTTGTTCAATGCTTTTTAAAGACATCATCCGATGGCATTTCTGGAAGATATGCATCTTCCCAGGCCTGATCCAAAGCCAACCGCAGTTAATGAAAAGAGGGCCATTGATTTCAGTGGGCATTATTTCAAAACCCATGTGAATAACAGAGCAGAAAATTCTCTGCTAACACCAGAGTTGTTCCTGAGGTACTTTGTTCAACTACAACTGATCCAAAGTCCGCTGAAATCAAAGAGGAGACTGCCAGCAGCTCCACAGTATGTTGGATGGGTACATTTATGCACCCTGATAACGAACAGCTCTCCAATGTCTGCTCTAAGTGCCAGAGAGACTGCAGGGTCTGAGAAGTTTCTTCTCTTCTTTTGCAATATCACGTCTCCAGAGCAACTTCTACCCCAATCCCTAAAAAACCAATCAGAAGCAGAGAGATGGTTAGCATGAATGCTAGCCAAAGCGATCTGTCAGCTTTATATGAGATGAAACAGGGTGGTGGGAAAGACCAGCAGACCATTCAAACCCATCAATTTGTTTGCCTTAGCTGAACTCTATTACTGCCCTGAAGTACTTGGTGCTGGAACTTCCAGGGCCCATGAATGATTAATACTACTGCAATTGGAAATAAGCTTGATTGTGCAAGAAATAAAGTTCATACTGAACAATTGGGGAGGAAAGATAATAAATAGCTTTTTCCTAAGTGACAGGTATCTGTCCAGGAGATAGAACGAGACAGGAATCAAATGAGAAAAAATATCACAGAGAGGAGCATAACCAAGAGTCTCAGAGGGCCATAAAGCATACTCCAAGGGGGACTGGATTAACTCAGCATGAGCGTTTCCTAATTTCTGCTTGCTCTACTTTGCAGCCTTAGAAACATTCTTTTAACCTCTGTGGTGTTGCACGTGTACAAGCAAGGAAAGCTGAGAGAAGGTCAGAATTAGAATTCAGCCGCTCCTGACTTCTTAACCTATGTTTGGATCATGCATCCCTCAGACTGACCCCTTTGTAAATGCATCTACCACAGATGCTTTAAAACTGGTTGCCTGCCAAATCACTGCAATTCTAAAATACCCGACGTGCTAGACGAGGCCTTTGCAATGTGTTTTTGCCTGCTGCAGCCACGCAGTGTCTGCAGGCTAAAACCTTGATGCAATACCCTCAAGTATAACTTTTCAGTGTTTTGTCCGGAGGAAGTAACTCCAGTTTTAAATTGTACTCTTGCATGTCAGGCTTAGAAATCTTTCTACTGATTGCCTAAGCGTGAGAGACCGGACGGGGTTAATGCCTCAAACACCCGCCGTGATTGGCAGGGACCTGGCTTTCCTGGTCTTTGCGGTGGAGAAACGGACCTTGCTGGCAGGGCGCTGCAACAAGGCGACTTCTGCCTGGCAACACGGTGCGACACAGGACGCTGGAGGCGCATTGGAGGATGCGCAGTCCCGCGCCCTGACGGACGGAGCAGGACAACCCACCGTGTATGGCCAGGAGTCACCCAG
>JAVKLA010000027.1:48605542-48624943 GCA_034782735.1 Sagittarius serpentarius
TACACATTGATGAGATCCCCCCCGGGCCTTCTCTTCTCCAGCCTGAACAGTCCCAGCTATCTCAGCCTTTCCTCACAGGAGAGATGATCCAGTCCCTTCATCATCATCTTCATGGCCCTTTGCTGGACTACCTCCTGTATATCCATGTCTCGCTTGTACTGGGGAACCCAGACCTGGACCCAGCACTCCAGGTGTGGCCTCACCAGTGCTGAGCGGAGGGGAAGGATCACCTCCCTCAACCTGCTGGCAGCGCTCCTCCTAATGCAGCCCAGGACAGCATTAGCCGCCTTTGCCACAGGGCCACATTGCTGGCTCGTGTTCAACTTTCTGTCCACCAGGACCCCCAGGTCCTTTTCTGCCAAGCTGCCTTCCAGCCTGTACTGGTGCCTGGGGTTATCCCTTCCCGGGTGCAGGACTTTGCACTTCCCCTTGCTGAACTTAATTAGGTTCCTCCCAGCCCATTTCCAGACCCGTTGAGGTCCCTCTGGATGGCAGCCAACCCCTCAGTTGTATCACCCATGCTTCCCAGCTTTGTGTCATCAGCCAGCTTGCTGAGGGTACGCTCTGCCCCATCATCCAGATCATTAATGAGGTTGTTGAGCAGGACTGGATCCAGTATTGAGCCCTAGTGTACACCACTACTTATGGGCCTCCAAGCAGACTTCATGCCACTGATACCCACCTTTTTTGCTCTTCCAGCCCATAGAGTTCATCAGCTTTACCTCAAAAGAACAAATGACAACAGTGAGTGGACTGTGTCAGATACTTGTAAGCATGGAATTAAATCTTTTAAAATAAAACCTTTTAAATGATTTCACATACCTATATAAAACAGAGGGGGGAGAAAGATAATACAACTTTTGTTAAAACAGCGTTGAAAACTTAATTTCTCAGCATTCAGCTCTCAAAATTTTTACAGAAGGCAAAATTTTTACAAAAGGTTTACAAAAGGCAGGTCCTGCTTGACTAACCAGATCTCCTTCTACAACATGGTCAACCGCTTAGTGGATGAAGGAAAGGCTGTGGATGTTGTCTATATAGACTTTTGTAAAGCCTTTGACACCATTTCGCACAGCATTCTCCTGCAGAAAGTGGCTGCTTGCTCATGGCTTAGACAGATGTACTCTTTGCTGGGTTAAAAACTCGCTGGAAGGCCGGGCCCAGAGAGTGGCAGTAAAAGGAGTCAATTCTAGTTGGTGGCCGGTCACAAGTGGTGTTCCTCAGGGCTCAGTATTGGGGCCGGTCCTGTTTAACATCTTTATCAATGATCTGGACGAGGAGATCGAGTGCACCCTCAGTAAGTTTGCAGATGACACCAAGCTGGGTGGAAGTGTTGCTCTGCTTGAGGGTAGGGACGCTCTGCAGAGGGATCTGGACAGACTAGATCGATGGGCCAAGACATATTGTATGAGTTTCAATAAGGCCAAATGCCGGGTTCTGCACTTCAGCCACAAAAATCCCCGGCAACGCTACAGGCTTGGGGAGGAGTGGCTGGAAAGCTGCACAGCAGAGAGGGACCTGGGGGTGCTGACTGACAGCCGGCTGAACATGAGCCAGCAGTGTGTCCAGGTGGCCAAGAAAGCCAATGGCATCCTGGCCTGTGTCAGGAATAGTGTAGCCTGAAGGACTAGGGAAGTAATTTTACCCCTGTACTTGGCACTGGTGAGGCCGCACCTTGACTGCTGTGTTCAGTTTTGGGCCCCTCACCACAAGAAGGACACTGAGGTGCTGGAGCGTGTCCAGAGAAGGGCAGCGAAGCTGGTGAGGGGTCCGGAGCCCAAGTCTTATGAGGAGCAGCTGAGGGAACTGGGGTTGTTTAGCCTGGAGGAAAGGAGGCTGAGGGGAGATTTTACCGCTCTCTACAACTATGTGAAAGGAGGTTGTAAAGAGGTGGGAGTCGGTCTCTTCTCTCAAGTGACAAGTGATAGGACATGAGGAAATGGCCTCAGGTTGCTCCAGGGGAGGTTTAGATTGGATATTAGGAAGAATTTCTTTACTGAAAGGGTCATTAGGCATTGGAACCGGTTGCCCAGGGCAGTGGTGGAGGCCCCATCCCTGGATGTTTTTAAAAGTCATGTAGATGTAGCGCTTAGGGACATGGTTTAGTGGGGGACTTGTCAGTGCTAGGTTAAATGATTGGACTAGATGATCTTATAGGTCTTTTCCAATCTAAGCAATTCTATGATTCTATGACTCTAACATTCTCATTTTTTCATATCTCAAATTTTTGTAATTAACTCTAGGAAGAAGTGTGATACCAAGCTGTCTCAAAAAGATCTGAAACTTAAAAAATTATTTGATTCCCTTTCTTTACCTCTTCATATGTAATATCCTGAATTTGTACCTTAAAAGAAGAGATAGCTATTGGGTAGGCAATAGTAGGTATCAAAGATTTTATTTGACAGTTGGAGGGAGAATATTTTCAAATGGATAAGAACTCAACAATTTTCAAAATTCCCATTACTTCCAAAACTGGTGACAACCTTGCAGAGTGAATTTTTATCTCAGGAACAGGGTACTGATCTTTAGGTATAGGTCTTTTAGGATACTGTATCTGTATCCCTGTGCTCTGTTCAGGTAGATGGCCAAGGGCTGTGTGATGACATCAGAAAAGCAGTATTTCCTTGAAAACAGAGACAACTGAAAATGAGAGAGCCAGGATCAGATGGCAGGACATGCAGTAGTTAACAGGAAAATAACAGCAAATGCAAAATTGGAAAATTTGGTGGAGGAGAAAGGACATGGAAAAACTGTAGAAATGGAAAAGAGATACCCACTTTGACAGCAGTACTAGAATTTAGATCAAATTACATCTGTGTCTTTCTGGACTTTAAACATGAATTTAAGATACTGTCTCACACTAGGCTATTTCCTAAGATATTGCAGAGCTTTGGCTGGGATTTATCTCATTTAAGTTTAGATTGTAGGTGTCTAACTAACATTGTATGTGGTTATATATTTGAGCTCCTCAGGATAGGTTCCCTTTCCAGTTCATGGAGGGGGGGGGGGGGGAATAAAAAAATCCATAGCCAGAATGATTTTATCTCCTTCTAAGGAGGATGAGTAAAATAAATGAACTACTCACAAGAAGTGCTTGTTTTCCCCATACGCAATAAAAGGAGCCTAGACAAACAGCTAAGATTTAGATATTGATATTTCAACAGATACTGATACTTCAACAGATACCTATCTGGTCAAGGTGACATAAGAAAGTCAGCCAAAAGCAGCAACGGCTAACAGATGGTTATGGTAATAATAGGAAGCCTTAGCAAGTTCAGAGGCAGACGGTGAAACAAGTTGAGTATAAAGTCTTTGTCTAATGGGGAACAGAAGAAGCACATCTAGATTTCTAAACAGATACCCCTTCCTGAATGATGAATTTGTCTTACAAAAGGAGGTTTGGGTAGAAGGACCAAAATGGAGCTAGGAAAAGCAATGTCTTTTTGAACTTTTACACTAGCTTACACAAAGACAGCTTAAGACCATGCTGTGCAGGATTTAGTCCAGTTTCTCAGTGAATTGTAATGGATATGGGAACTAAAACTATCAGGCATTCACGGAATCCTGGATTGCCTAAAGGGTTAAACTTCAGTCTGAGTTTTCTGTATCCATAAAATGCATTGGATGAAGTCAGTCCTGATGTTCAATTGTCCTAAATGCCAGTGGGTAATGTTTTGCTCTCACTGACTCTGCAAGTAGGCTCAGGAACCTGGAGGCCTGAAGACAGTCCTCATGAGTAAAATAGAGGTTACAAAAAGGCACTGAGTACCTTGGCCTTTTCTACATCTTTTTTTTGTCACTATATTTCCTGCCCCACTGAGCAGCAAGCAGGTACTTTTCTTTGCTTTCCTTTTGATGCCAAGGAAAATGCCAAAGTACTAACACACTGCCGTGATGGACAGAGATGCACGTGAATTTACCTCATATAAAGATAAGCAAATATTTCAAACAACACAGTTGTTTGAAGAGTAACTTTTAATCTGTTGCCAATTAAAAAAAAAAAAAAGATGATGGGATTGTACTTGTTTTGCTGTTTTGTCTCTGCTAGCAAGACTGATGGCCTATTCTTTGTTAGATAAAAACAGGTGTTATAAATCTTGTTTTCCATGGATACATATAAGAGCTAATTTAATGTATGACATTTTTTCATATTCATGCAGATGTATTCAGGGAACAACTCTTATTAATAGATTATTACAGATGAAAGAGACAGTTACGTACAGTCTGACCTCCTGGCCAACATAAGTCCAAAATTATTCTTAGTAATACCAGTATCTCATCTATATCTTGTACAAAAGTTGCAGTACTTTTGCTGCTCTAGAGAGCCATCAGTCTTGATTTATAAGACAGAATATTCCTGCACCAGAACTAGAAAGTTGTTAAAGTGCTCAGTTACCATCACCTGATGTACTTGATCTCTAGAAAGAATGCATTCATCTTCTGTTTGTAATGTCATGTTTTAATCTGGAACCTTTCCCTGGCTTCTAGGACCCAGAACGAGTTGCTAGGCTGGTGGTTAATAAAGAATTTGAATTTTTTCCTTGCTAAGGTAAACATGAAACCCTACAATGCTATTAGCTATTCCTTATCCTAAAAAGAACCCCAAACAAACAACTAAGAAATGAAATAAAACACTAGCTCAGCTACCTCAGCAATGTTTCACTCGTGTAATAGAGAAAAAAATTAATTCTCAAGATCAACATAGCACCTCACCTTTTTCTACTCTCTCCAGAAACTCTAAACACTGCTGCTGCTTATGAGTGGCAGCTTAAATGCTTTAGGAGAGAATCTAAACGCAAGGTGATGCTGAATCCTCAGACTAAGAAAAACTATGCATTTGTGTACAACTAAACAGTAAGGACCTCAAGAAGTTCTCCACAAAACCCTGCTGGTAGCTATAGCAACTGCATTCACTGTATTTTTACTAGAAAACATTTTTTAAAGCTACTGAAGAAAATACATTTTTCAGCCATTATTTACGTATCTAACTTTCAGGCCTTTCGATGCAATCCTGCTCTCCATTCAGCTTCCACCCTTACGCTTCCACTCGGCATGCATGGCATGTGAGTTGCTGGGGTGACTCCCAAAATCAGGGAAGGAATTTTCTCTTCAAAATTCAGCAGGCTTAAATCTAAACTGCTGAACTGTGGCTTTCATTTCCAGTGAAATGCCATGCCGGCACAAACACTTGCATCTCTCAGGCAAATCGGACATCCGAGGAGAATTACACTTAAAGCAATAACTGGTGTAAGTCCCAAAACTCTATAAAAGGGGTGGGAAAAGAAATAATCTTTAAGGAACCCTGAATTGTTAGATCTGGGGAAATATTTGCTGTATCAGAATTCTGGTCCTGCTACATCTACTTATTAGCAAGTGCTATAAAGCAACAAAACTTCAACACTACTTGGGATATGAAAGCTTTGGAGAGCCACTATACCTGGTTAGTCTTATATAAATGATGCCTTTCCATGGCACAGTGTTCAGTACAACAGCTATGTTTGACATTTATCTGTTGAAAGGGACTTTTAGCCCCCTTGAAATAGCTATGTTAGTCCAGATGAGAGTGCTGCCACCTGAATCAACCACCTGAGCAGAAGACTGCTGGCAGTTTAACTCCTCTCTGGTGCTCCCATCTGCATGAACAATAGCTTTAACTCTCAAGTCTGAGCAAGAAGTAATTAGCACTTCACATTTGGTCTCCCCTTTAAGAAGAGAGAATTTTATTTCCCTCTGAGGTGTACAAAACAGAGAAAAGATTGAAAGCATAATGCAGGTCTTCAGTCTTGACACCAACCTTCCACTTCTAAAGTCTGTGGAAAAATGTTTGTCAGAGCAAATTGCAAAGCGTATCCGCTCTCACACACCCCCAAGTCTCTTCTCACTGACAATGGACTGCTTCTTGCTTTTCCACACCACTACGTCAGCTGGATGTACTGATTCGTTTATTCACACGTAGCAGCTTGTCTAACTTGCCCGACTTCACTAAATATGAAGAGTTCACCATGAAAAACAAAACAAAATCCACAAAAAAAAAATCCTTCATAGCATACTATTAGATTTCTTCTAACAGCTTTGCTTTAGGATGTTTTTTATAAAAGCTAGTTCATAACTTCTATAAAGCATTCAGTTATATCCACAGAAATGCCACTGGATAGCCATGAAACCAGTTTTCCCTGGTTTTGCATACTTCGTAGGTGAAGTCCCTCACCGGTTGAAAGGATTAAAAAACAAAAGAAAACATTAAAAGCTATAATACAGGTTTCAGCATTAAGACTTTTGATGTCCACCTTAAGCTAGAACAAAGACATCTGCAATTTAGTGTAACAGAAATGCTAGTTCTTCTGTCACACATTGCTGTGATATTATCACTAATGTTATTCAACATTCCAAAATATTAAAGCATTATGATACCTGGAAAATATTCACAAGTTGTCATCTTGTTCCTAATAACATCCTAGAGGCAAAAAGATTTCTTCCCCACATACCAATGTACAAGAGTGTCAGCTTTATGACTCCTGCCTGTGAATTACACCAGGAGGACTCAGTTTCACTGGCAACAATTCAAGAACAGGAAAGTCAGGACAATGAAACAACTTCAAAGGAACATGAGTTATTGGAAAGATCATGCAAGTGCAGGCTAAGTATTCAACCTTAACACATTTCAGTTTCATCAGATTCTAAATAGCAGGAATCAATTATTTTTTTGTAGCAGGAAATCTCTGGCATCTCAGAGCCTGGCTCCATCCTGATGTGCAGCTGCAACTCTATGTATTAGTGTAAATCAAAATGAAAAAAACAAAAACAAAACCAACAACAAAAAAAACCCAAGCCCCAGTGGAATTACACAAGTGCAAAGTATGAATAAAGCCGCACAGACCCTGATGTTGAGGCTGACCCACCTTTCTGCAGAGGACAAGCTCTTAAAATAAATATGTTGCCAAAGCATTTAAATCCATTCAACAGTTACTCTAAGATGACTCTTCTACTTAATGAGAGACTTCTCTTCAACCACGAGTTATAAATAGGAGCATTGCCTTTGCATAGTGTGAATCTCACAGTGAAGGAAACATTTCTAGGGGAACTGCAACGATTTCATCTAGGACTGGATTATATTATCCCAGTTCTCATCTTAGGGAAAGAATGAGAGGAGGGAAAAGTATTTTTCCCACCACGTGGCTCTCAGCCACGTTAAGACATACCTTATTTCTGAGCTCTGTCCTGCGGCAAAGGAATGCCTTTCTTGCAGGCTACAGCCCTGCAAGTAAACAGGCAGGGACGGGCAGGATGTGGGCAGAACTTGGGATCTACTCTACCCCTCCCAGGGACCAAAGTAGCCTCACAGCCACCACAAATGCAGAAGAGAAGGATGGTAACGAAGGGCTATCCCTGCTGCGGTGCCTCCCACGATTACTGCTTGGGCAATGTCTGCCTTCACCTCATGCCTCGCTCAGGATGACACACGGGCACTGCTTAACATCCCTTTAATCTACAGACAGACAGACCAGTCTCTGTACTGGTCCCAGTATCGGCACTTACATGCCGGGGAATGCACCGGTTATTTGCAGATACCCATTTAATTCAGATTGCTGCCTGGCAATCAGAGGTTAGTGGCTTCTAGTCTGTGATTTCAAGCATTTCCTGATGCAATCACCTAGAAAGGGTATTGCCAGAAATGTGTCTAGCTCACCTGCTTTTCCTGTAGACAGCAGTCTGAGTGCATTATTTTTTTGTAACTCGTCATATATAAATTTTAAAAAAGAGTTGCATCATAATTTTAAATATACAGATTTTGACAATTATTGAAAATGTTTTAAAAGTTACGTATTTAAAAAGTTATGTATTTTTAGTACTTCAAGTGTTCCTAGTGAACTTATCATATCAGTGGAAGCCAAAGCAGACAATTACTTTTTTTAAATACCCCACCCTGAATTATGTGATTCAGAAATTACTAGCCTTTGCTAGCTCTGCTGATTTAGTAACACAGCTTGCAAAAAGATCAATGTTCCGACAATCCCACTGGTATCTCAGCATACCTCTCAGCAGATTAAAGCACTCCATAATTTTTTATTGGAATGACAGAATCTGCCCCTAAATAAAGACACCATGGTAGAAGCCTCAATAAATTGGGAGTCATTTTCCTCTTAAGTCTGTATAACACCAAACACACTGTTGAAACCTTAAATCACAGATAACTAGTTGTAGTGACAGAGCCCTTCTTAGACCTTGTGGCTTTATTCCCAGAAAGCATTAAACCTAAGGGAAGGATTGCATTAATTTTCCTTTCTCTATTTCCCATTCTGTTCAGACATAATTTAAACCATATCCCAAAGAATTGATTTTTACTGTCTAAGAAAGCATCAGTGTGAACAAGGTCAGAGGCCTTTCCCCAAACTCAGATGATGATACAATAAAAGAACATGGAAAAAGAGATGTCTGTGCCTTTAATACAGAGTTGGATACAAAGCAATCCCTGAGTAATCCCCGAGTTCCCACCCATCCAGAAAATCTACTTCTATTCATCACCAACTTTTCTCATTAGAAATTTGGGACTTGGGATCCCACAGCCTATGGCATACAAGCAGGCACTGAGAGTGAGATGCATGCCACTGTTTTTATACATGGTCACCAAAGGAAGCAGCTTGCATTTTCAAATGCATCTTAACACTTTCACTTTAGTGGAATCGTTGAAGGAAGATTTAAGTGTTTATTCTCCTTCAAGCGGCAGCCTGATTTTTTTATTAAATAAGACATGGCTACTCTATTTCTCCTTTGTCCTAGAAAATCATAGCACAATCTTTTGAAAATTTGCCCCGGTTCCCAATACCTTACAACCCCCTTTTGCACATTTTAGCTTTTACTTCCTATGCTTTTCAATTTCTGTGGTACATATCAAAGTGATTTTATACTCCGGGGGGCTGAAATAGATAGTCTTCTGTGGTTCAGTTTGACTTCTCCAGAAATGCCAGAAGCTTGTCTTTTGTGATAAACCATAAGCTGAAAAGGACCATCTCCAGTAAAACACTAGATTGCACAGCTCCTAGGACCGAAGGCCAGTGCTGCTTCAATGTGCATGCTTTAAAAGGATAAAGCAAGCCAAATAATCATGCAGATGCCTAGGAAGAAGACTGTGCTCTTGTCAGCAGGCAACACACTTGAAACAGCAGCAATGCCAAAAGCATTAACAGGTAATAACTGACTCTCTTTAAAACCCACTAAGACAACAGGGAGTTGTGAGATCTAGTGTAAAACCTACCAGACCCTCTTGGTCACTCGTCTACTGCTCAGGAGTCAGTGCTGCTCTTGGCATTGTCACAGCCCCCAAGCAACAAAAGAACCTACCAAGCCAGAGGTTTTCAGGAAGAAAGGGGACTTAGCCCGTGAATAAATGTTTGGGGTTTGAGTGGCAGGGTTTTGGTAGTGCGGTAGAGGCTGCAGGGGCGGCTCCTGTGAGAAGCTGCTAGAAGCTCCCCCAGCTCCAAGTCAGACCCGCGTCTTGCCAAGGCCGAGCCCATCAGTGACGGCGGCAGCGCCTCTGGGATAACAGATTTAAGAAGGGGAACCTGCAGCGGGGGAGGAGATGGGAATATAACCAGGCTCTTCACCTGTCACCTGGTCTTTAAAATGCCAGTTTTTCACACAGGGGGCTTGGACACTGAAGGATTTATATTGCGTAAGGTTACTGTGACAGAGTGGGAATTAAGCTCAGTCCAGCAGTCGAAGTCTTGCACCAAAAGGAAAGCCCTCCTCTCCCACATTATTTCTGCTGGGACAGGAGCAAAAGGTGCCCTGTTTACCAGACATGATCCCTGTGCCAAAAGATTTTACAATCTAATAGACAGGATTTCACAAATCCTGTGAGTACACAGCCGTAAAGGATTCGAAGGGGATTAACAGACTCCTCACCCTTCCCATTTTTAAGGAGAGCATTTAAGGAAAAAAACTCTTCTATCGGCTTTGCTGCCATCCAATACAGCATCATGCCACAGAACAGAGGAGGGATTAGCACTTATCATCTGATCAGGCAAACAAGTTAGCTAAACAAGAAGAGCTGGTAATGAGGCAGAAAAGCTGTACACACGATGGCATGGATCCTCCTACCTAGGCGTGGATCAAGAGTATTCATAATACTGTTATTTAACTGAGAGACTTAATAGATAAAGGCCAATTTTTGCAGACACTGTAGGGCTGACAGTGGAAAAATCCATGCTCTGTGGAGCCTCTTAATGACAAATCGGAATTAATAAACATTATCCCATTTATAACAGGAATAAGTGAAATGATCATTTACGTAAGTGTCTGTTTCACAGAAAATTGTCTCCATGTTCCAGCAATTATTTTTGCTGGCTGGTTTCAATGCAAGAGAAACACTGTTCTCATGTCAGTATTGTCTTAAATTGGCTACAGGGGGCAATTAAATCAACCCAAAGGATAGTATTCCCCGAAGTCAATGTAATCCCTCCTCCCGCATGTGCCCTGGAGGAGAGAGGGAAGACCTTTTTTAAGATAATGTGCAGTCCAACAGCCTAATATTTCCTATATCATCTAGACATGATGGAGCACTTAGCTACATGAAATCACTATCGCACCGCGTTATCTCCTGAAAGATCCTAAATCTGATACCCGGGATAAAATTGTCACATCACCCTGCTACAGCTATTCCAGGTCCTCATGCTCCCCTAAACTACTCTGATAATCAATACAAAACTCTGCAGTGCTAATTTATTGAGAGAGGGAAGGATGCCACTGCATGTTGGTCAACGGCCAGGGGCCCCCCAGCCTGCCTGTGAGGAAAGCAGTCCTACTAGTTAACTCTGCTGAGCGACGCACTGAGGCCTTATTGAAATTACAGGGATTAATCTGACCAAATTCAGAGATTTACAGCGTAGTTGTCTACATCTGAGTAAACCACCTACCAGTCCTTTATAATCCATAGAGGAAGAGACACTTCTAGGGAGTAATATACTTCTAACAGGTCAGATGAATCATCCTATAAAACCTCTTTTCCTTCACCACCTCTAAAGGCAGTGAGAGGTGTCTGCCTGAGTGGGAGAGTCTCCAACAGACATCTAAAACTAGGTGAGGTGACCCGTCATGACATCTTGGGCTGAAAGGGCCCATCTCCAGACATATTGGGCCTCTCTGCTTGAGGCAGACAGACCCACGAAAGGTTAAACGCCACACAAACAAGTGGCACAGCCAGTGCCCCGGGGCTACACCCGTCCATGCCACCTGCCATGGTAACTATTTAATGGAATTCAGCCCGTAATATGATGAATCTTTAAGTCATTAATGAGAAGGACAAAGGCATACAGCTAAGGAAAAGAAGTGATGCTGGTTAACACAGAATCGTTCTTGCTTATTTGTGGTGGGGTTTTGTGGTTTAGGTCTTTTATCTCATGAATTGTGCAGAACTACAAAGCTGCCAACACTCAGCAATTCCTCCAACTAGGGGCACAGACTCCCCAAAACTCAGTGTACCTGCCAGCTCCCTCTGTGGCTTCCTCAGCTGGCTGGGACCTGCTTTATGAGTTTTTGCCTTCAAAAATACTCTCTGGGAGAGAGACTGGGAGCAAAAACATAGACACGGAAATGAGGAGAAATTGAAGTAAGAGTAAATATTTTTAAGTTGTTTATCATACCAGTGGAATCTGGCATAAGGGTACTTCATGATTTATCTGGTTTGCTGTGTGCTGTTATCCGTCTTAGCTCAGAAACTGCTGAAGGAAGGGTGATTTCTCTTTGTATACAGCTTGATCAGATCATGTCCTGGAAAGCAGCATTTCTCCGATTTCCCTGTATCCCCGCATCTGAAATTAGCAACTTAATTTTATAGCCGACTCATAACTGTCACAGCCTTCCTGAGGTCACGCCCCGTAGTCTGGGAACAGCTGCTAAGGGAAGTGAAAAGGATGCTAAGGGAAGAAAATATGACAATAGAGATATCTGCTGGAAAGGAAAAAAAGTCAAAGGCGGCAATAAAAAAAGACACAACAATGAATTAAAAAGAAGAATAAAGTACTCAGAAATGCACAAATAACTTGAGAGAAAAAGGAACAGAAAATGCACTCAGTAATAAACCCAAGAGATGGTAAAGAAAGAAACTAAAGTAAGCCCACTCGTAAACTCTTTTAATTTCAGGAATCAATCATAAAAGTACTTACCCGTATAATTAAGAAAAGCCTCCAGAAAACATAAAAACCACTCTTCAAAATACTCTAGAGGTGGTACCGTAATTAAACAGCAAAGCAGGATGGGAAATCGCTTTGAAACAACTCAAGCACAAGGTGGCTTATGAAATGTCAGCCTTGAACAAAGGTTGTCAACCCATCTGTTAGGAATGAGCAATTCACTCCTGCCCAGCGTCCCAGAGTGGTTCAACAGTTTCATTGCCTATGCTAAAGCACTGTCCTCTACAAAAGGAATGATTTTTTTTCTTCCTGCTGCAGGAACATGAAGTTGCTGCCCACTGCAGAACTACATCATCAGGTCCTGTGTTCAGTCTGAGAGCATCCTGGGCTGTGATGCAGCAGATCATATAAATGAGGTAGTTTTGAGCCTTGCCAGTGCTCACACAGGACCAGATGAATTTCAGGTGCTACAGAAGAGCTGTGCCTTGCTGCCTCTTAGCAGGTACTGAATTAATTTCCCAGTCAGAAGTTAAAACCACTGTGCCTGACCACCCTGTCTAGATCTAGTCAATGGAGTTTGTTGAAGGTTTTCTGGTATACTTCGCAAAGATCAGCACTGCGCACCCTTCTCTTTATCAAGTACTACAATGGACTGAAAAACATGCATTCCTTTACATTCCTATCTTACCGTTTCACTAGGGTATTTCACTTACTGTGGAGAAAAACTGTGTCCTACCACTGAAATGGATAAAGGGTTGCAGGGATGCCCAGTACAAGAAGTGCTCTGAAATAGGTACCAGCTGTTGTTTCATTTCTAGGAACTGCAATGGTAATCAAGACAGTCCATGCAGATTATTTGTAGCCTTTATCTGCTGATGAAATTGGAAATACTGAAGTTCTGTCATACAAGTGGTAATTGGTTTTATACTAAATGTGGAGCCAACAGAAATCCCCCTGGTATCTCCAGCTCTAAACTTTCAAGCTCAAAGAAAATATTTGCCATTGATATGCAGAATAATTTTTCTTATGACAATCAATATAAACCTGGTTTCTCTGGGAAGAAATATCTGAATGCTGCCAATAGGCACATAATTCAACACGTTTAAGCAAACAGCACTGCAAAAATTGCACGTGGGTAATAAGCAGTCAAACCACAACCAAATGTTGGCTAAGCTTCGATCAAAGAGCATGAGTCCAAAAATACTTAAAACTGTCAATGGCTTAAACATCCACTCAGCTATGATGTGAAATATGGCAGTTTTGGCATCTCTTATGAAAATGACTGAAGAATCAATATTTGGGACATAACAATAATCAAATCAAGTTGCTTAAACCAAACTCAAGGGATCATTCTATTTTGCAAAGAATCAAAGATTAATTTCTAAGGAACTGAATCAATGCAAAGTAAATAGATTCTGATAAGCTGGGGAAGGGTAGCTTACATGTACTGCATAGCAGATAAGCTCTGCGATAGCAATACTCCCTGAGCAAAGGAAATCTAGACAACTGCATAATCAGGACTGACAGCACTTGCAAAATATGACCCATAACTCAATTTCATTCACTCCTAATGAATTGTCAATGCTAACAGAGCTTGGAGAAGCTTTGTGACACATAACCAGATCAGCTCCAGGTTTTGCACTTTTTGGCCACCTCTGCAGCCACATCCATCCTGGTGCGGCGTTTGTGCCTCTTCAGTGGGCTATCAGGATGGACTGCATCGCTATTTCCATAGCGTAAGGGTTTGCAACCAAGTGCCAGGGCTCACAGGCACCTGCCCTTTCTTTATTGCTAAATTTCCTCCCTACCAGGGAAGAAATGGGAAGTTTTTTAAGAGTATTCATACTGCTTTACAGGAAGAAGCCTTTTAAAGTCAAAATAATTCCAGCAATCTCAGGCTGTTGTTTGTCACTGTACACAAAGATATCAGGTATTTGCCATGAAAACCTCAATATAATAAAGAATGGCAACTCAGCTGCTTTCATTCTCCCAAGCAAAGAAACTTTTTTTTTTTAGGTTGTTTCTAGCAGCACAAGGAAACAAAAGGTATCTCACTACTTGCATCACCTGTGATGTGAAATTCATTTTCCACTAACCAGTATGAAGTGACATATCTGTTGTATATCAATAATGTTTATTATAGAGGTGGGTGGTTTCTTTTTTTCCCCACTCCACATTAAATCTCTAATCTATACCACAAGTGCTACCCAGCTACTGCCAATTCTGAAACAGTTTTCTCAAGGCACTAATAATGTGTGCATACTTTTTCCTCACTAGGTGAAGCATCAGATATTTAATCTTCATAGACCTTTTAACGATGCTGAAAAATAAATATTATCAGCCCCCTCCCAGCCTCATATTCAGACTAAGAATGAACAAGCAACTTTTCCCTCGACCAGAACTGTCAATCCTGTTTTGCAGATCATGTTCACGTGATGAAATATTTCAGCCTAGTCTGTGGGGCTGGACATGAGGAGTAGAGTGGGGAGAAGAAATCAGTGCACATTCTCCCCCACACCCCCGGCCAAGCTCCACTGCTGGGGATGTCAGTCTGGGGTTTGTAATCGCTGGGCACGGCCCCCATGGCAGCCAGCGGCAGCAAGTGCAAAGGAAATCATACAAAGGAAAAGTCCTGAGACGGAAAACGAGGGTTGTAGGGTTCTCAGTGTTACATTACCATCTCTGAATAGACAACCATGTCATTTTTCATTCACATTTCTGAATAACCGGGGTACAGACACACTGCAAGAGGCATGGAAGTGGGCTGGAAGCTCAGTAAAGTAACTTCATACACTTGTCTCAGACACAAAAGGGGCCTGCCTGCCCCGCTCTCCAGCTTCCTTATTCTTCATGGTTTCAGAGCCATGCCAGGGTAAATCTGGGTTGCCAGGGTCTCATTCTCCAACATAAAACAGCTGTGTCCAGATTTTTTCACCAGTGACATGCTCCAGGGCGAAAAGGGAGAAAGATTTTAGAGGACAAGTCATTCCATACTTCCCGAAAATTGGATCCAGCTAGTCTCTCCTTGCAACTCAAATTCTGGAAATGTTGCCAATGATTAGAGTATATACTAGTCAATTAACAAGAAATCAGAATGCTTTGCACGAATAAACACCTTCTTTTTTTTAATTTTATTTTAGGATCTCAAGGTCACAACTGATTTAAGATCTCCTTCTAATATTATCTCACATTCACAGGTGGAAGAACTGACTCTGCACAGATTCAGTGACTTGCTGAAGGCTGTGCAGTACATCTGCCAGAGCAACATCCTCTGTCTGTGGGCCCTGACTGCATTCCCGTGGGCTTTTTAGATGTAATGTTAAGGCAAAAATCCTTAATTTCACCTGTAATTTACCGACCCTTGATGTCATTTATAAATCAGGATCATTAGGACTAACACCTCCTCTCCCCTGAAAAACATCCCAAAACCTAGAAGTGTTTTTTAAACAGAATTGGAAATGGAAAACTATAAAATAAATGTTATGGTTTATTACCTCACAAGATCTCATACTTGCTTGCCAAGGAGAATGTAAGTTTGAGTGTGGCTTGAGCAGGTCACTTCAAGAGTGTAAGATGTGTTAGTCTCCCAAAAACACACTGGGAGAAACTTGCAGAATCTTCTCTCCCTGCAAAATACATGCCTCTGCTTGGCTCTGCTAATTGAGCTGGGACAGAGTCATCTCAGCCGAGATTTGCTGGTGCCAACTTCAGAACGTGATGTGACTTCCATTGGAAGGGATCACAAAACCTTTAGCAGCAACTGGAACAAGCCATTAGGAAAACAGCACGTAAAATGAAGTATATGATGGAGGTAATTAACGGTGAGCAAGTGTCCAAATATGGTAATTTCTAAAATGTTAATTTTCCTACTCTTTTCCTGTTCTGCCTACATTTGCTACAACAATTTCAAAATAAGTTCCAAATTCCTCAGTTACAGTTTAGTGATTTCTATAGATGCCATCTCCCCCTTTCCTCATTCCCAAAACTTGAGCTCTCATGTTCCAAAACATCTTCGTAACAGTTGGTACTGCCTAATACAAAGTGAGCAGTATCCGATAAGGAGCCAACATTCCTGTCTTTAGACTCATTTGGCCGAAGACCTGCAGAAATGGCTCCTCTCTAAGAGCTAGTTGTAGAGATAGAAATGCATTGCCACACCTTCCCCTCTAGGGAAAATGGAGTTGAAATGGCTGGAAGGGGATATTTCAGTGTCACGGGAGACAATACATAATTCAAGTTTATCTAAGAAAGACTGGCAAATTTGGCACTGCCTGAACAGCTGAAATAGCTCAGTATCCCCTGTATTATTCAGGTATAGTGGTACAGATAAGACATTGATATAATGCAGGTTTTTTTCTTAAAGGTTTTACTCCTCATTATGAGAAAGGGGAAAAGTTTAAGAATGGTTTGTAAAAGGGAGGAATTGCAATCACCCAGCTGTGATTAATCAAAACAGGTTTTAGAAGAAAGTTTGCAGTATGACAAATTGAAATATCCTTTGAAGCCAAGATAATTACCAAGCAAATCTCAGAAACTTATTTTAGCAAGAAAGTTATCACATGCTGGAAACAAAAGCGTTCTTTTATTCCTATTATTTTCAGTATCGTAATCTCCAGAATCAAAAGCTAGCTCTGGCATGTAGCAAAGATGTTTGCGCTAAGACTGTATGAAATGTCAGCAGAAGTAAGAAAAAACTTTGGTGGATGTATAGGTGCTACAGACATGCTCCCCCACACATTGTCTGGGTCTCTGAGCTCAGAAACAGCTTCCCACAGACCACAGAAACAAATTGTTCCACCTAATTCTTCCTCTGTTAGGTCCTCATTGGGGACCTTGTTCTTCCACCATACTAACATGAGTCATATTAATGAGTCATACTGATACTTCCCCCACAAGAAGTCTTCCATCAGATGTACTATTCCAAGCCAAAGCCTCTTCTCATTCATGGTATTGGTCTTACTCAAATTCGAGAGACAATCACTCAAATTAGAGAGAATACTATTTGCACCGATAAACCAAGCAAGATTTGGCCCCAAACTGATCCCAGGAGAGAGTGGCACCATCATCTGCTGTTCTGGAAGTCAGAAGACCTGGTTTCTTCCCTTCGCTTTGCAGGGTGTTGAGGAATGCCCTTGTGCAAGTTACTTGGAATAACTACCCCAAATCAGATGACATTCATCAGTTGGAAAGCTGCCCATTGCTAAGTTCAGAATGGGATTCTGAACTTCTCTGAGCATCAGTTTCACCAGAAAGGATCCCAAAGCAGCACGTTGCCTCTTATTAGAAGCAACAGCAACACAACGCACTCATTGAAGATAGATACACAGCGAATCTGCAATACATACTCAGAACTTTCTTTTGTAGTAATATTCCATCAACACTTCACTGATGTAAATTCTAATATATATCTTCATGTACTTGGTATGTCTTACTGGAAGTTACTTCAGAGCACCCTCCGAGCTGTGGACAAAGAGCATAGTCTTTGTATATTCAGAACAGCAACACACTGGGAAATGTTCATGACGGTAGAAGGATTGAAACTTCAGTAAAAACTACTAAATGCTTACTCTTAAAAAAAGAAGTCATGGAGCTTTTGAAGTGGAATAAATCTTGCAATCGCCTGCCTAACCTATTTGAGAAACTCCCCCTACTATTTTATCAATTAGTATTTATTCTTCAATATTTATACAAACTCCCCCGAATCAGATGTCTAAACAGGCATTCATAAAAGAAAACGGGGAAATTCAGGCACGTATCTAGAGTAATCCCAAGTGGAAATTAAGCACACAGTTACATAGATAGATTTTGCAGGTGCATCTTCCTGAGAATGATCCCATTAGTGTCCACACCGCGCAGATGGGCTGTGTTATTTTAAGGTCTTAATCAAAATACATGCAAACAGGCATAGCACCACATGCATACTAATGCCTGTGAAGTGTCAGCTGTGAAGCAGTCAGTACACTTTTTTAAGAACACTAGCTATGTAAAAATACAGAAGCGAAGGAATTGCTGAATTAGGCAGCTTAGAGGAAGACTTAGAGGCTATAGCTAGAAAGTGATGCACAGCACATTTGTAATAAATATGAACTGAAGAAAACATTATCCTGTTAACATGGCATAGTATTCCCGCATACTAATAGAAACTGAAGTGTCACACAGATGGAATACAAGAAGGTGTTAGGTCATGAAAATCTCAAGGTATATGTGGTTAGGAGAATCAACCCTAAAAACAGTAATTATAATGTAATCTTGACATCTATAAACCTCCTGTCAGCTCTGAACTTTTTCTATGGCTTTCCTCAATGAGGTCATTACCCACTCCTCAGTCTCTGCTTTATCATCTGCAATGAAGGCACTTTGCATCCACTAACTTGAGGGCTGAGCCAGACCCAAGTTCAGAGGACAGACTCACCTAGCAGTCTGTGGTCTGCAAACTTTGTTGACTAAGGAAAAAATAAATAAATCCAGCTTAAGAATAAAATAACACAGTCCCTTCTGGATTTTCTTTTCAAAAGACAGATCCTGTTCCTGCATGTCTGTGTACTTAAAACAAAAATTCTTCTGAACTTGAGCTGCCTCCCTGTGCAAGGGAAAAATGAAAAGAGACGGCCAAAGCAAAGGTGGTGTTCAGAGTCGCAGTGCCCTGGGTGCCAGGCTTGTAAACCCCAAAACGTCCTCTTACCTGCACAAACACAGCACCACCCAAAGCGCTCACTGGTGCCCGGCTCCTGAGCCGCGCTCGGCCCGCAGCCGAGGTGCGCTTTGCAGAGCTGTCAGCCCAGACGCGGACGTGTGGTGGCGACGGGCGGGCAGGGGCAGGGGCAGGGGCAGGGGCAGGGGCAGGGGCAGGGGCAGGGGCAGGGGCAGGGGCAGACACACAGACGCAGGGACACGGACACACAGACAGCGACAGGCAGGCGCGCGCACGCACCCACTCCCCCCCGCAGCCCGCACACCCCGCGCGCGCACAGGCGCTCACAGGGACATGCTGGTGACAGACAGAGCGGGGATGGGCAGAACGTGGCGTCCTCTGCCCACCCGTCCCCGCCCCGGCGGGGGAAACCGGGGGGAGGAAAGAAGGGAGAGAGGAGGAAGAGAGGAGGAAGAGAGGAGGAAGAGAAGAGGAACAAAGAGGAGGAAGAGAGGAGGAAGAGAGGAGGAACAAAGAGGAGGAAGGGAGGAGGAAGAGAAGAGAGAAGAGAAGAGAAAAGAGAAGAGAAGAGAGAAGAGAAGAGAAGAGAAGAGAAGAGAAGAGAAGAGAAGAGAAGAGAAG
>JAVKLA010000027.1:48635781-48693891 GCA_034782735.1 Sagittarius serpentarius
CTCCAACCGTCACATCACCCACCAAGTCCTTCTCTGTTCACAAAGAGCAGATCCAGCAGGGCACCTTCCCTGGTAGGATCACTCACCAGCTAAGTAAGGAAGTTATCCTCGACACACTCTAGGAACCTCCGGGACTGTTCCCTCTCTGCTGTGTTGTATTTCCAGCAGACATCTGGGAAGCTGAAGTCACCCACAAGAACAAGGGCATGCGATCGCGAGACTTCTCCCAGCTGCTTATGGAATGTTTCATCTATCTGTCTGTCCTGGTTGGGTGGTCTATAACAGACCCCCACTACATCAGCCTTGTTGGCCTTCCCCCTGATTCTGAGCCACAGACACTCAACCATATTGTCGCTATGATTAAGTTCTAAACATTCATAACTGTCCCTAACATACAGGGCCACCCCGCCACCTCTCCTTCCTTGTCTGTCCCTTTTGAAGAGCTTGTAGCCATTGATTGCAACACTCCAGTTGTGCGAGACATCCCACCACGTTTCTGTGATTGCTACTATATCATAGTTTTCCTGGTGCACCATAGCTACTAGCTCCTCCTGTTTGTTGCCCATGCTACGTGCATTAGTGTAAATGCACTTCAGTTGGACTAGTGTTCCCAACACTCTTGTGGCTGGAAGCCCTAAGTCCTACCTGACCGCTCTCAGGTGTTTCCGTGGCTTCTAATCCATCAATAACCTTTCCATCTTTGCTGTCCCGTGTATCTCCAGCCCCTACTTCCACTGAGACAGCAGAATGAGGGTCCTCGCTAGCACACCATCCTACAAACCCTGGCATGCTCCCCCTGGGCTTATTACTAGCAGGGCCAGTTACTAGCAGGCCCAGTTACAACCCCTTCCCCCTTCCAATCTAGTTTAAAGCTCTTTCAAAGAGCCCTGCTAATTCTTGCCCCAGGATCCTTTTCCCCTTCTGAGACAGATGTACCCCATCTTTTGCCAGTAGCCCTGGTGCCATGTAAACCTCCCCATGATCAAAAAACCCAAAACTCCACCGGTGGCACCAGCCTCTGAGCCACGTGTTAAACAGGTGTATCTTCCTGTTCCTTTCAGTATACTTACCCTGCCACTGAAGGGACTGAGGAAAACACTACCTGTGCTCCTAATCCTGCAACCAATCTCCCTAATGATCTGAAGTCCTTTTTAATCACTTTTGGACTTTTCTCTATAATCTCGTCACTGCCAGCTTGGACGACCAAAAGCGGGTAGTAGTCTGAGGGCCACACCAGGCCAGGGAGTTTCCTACTAATGTCCCTAACCTGGGCCCCAGGGAGGCAGCAGACCTCCCTGTGGGAGGGATCCGTTCGACATACGGGCCTCAGTTCCCCTCAGAAGGGAAGCACCTACCATGATTACCCTCCTTTTTTTCTTGATTGAACTAGTCCTAAGGTGTGGGGGTCTCCATTAAGTGACCAGTAATCAAGTAACTACTTTTCAACATTTTTTCCCCCGCGATCCCGTGCTATGTCTGCACATACATCTTGAAATGTGCAGCCTGGATGAAACAAACTCTAGCCAAACAAGTCAGCTGAGTCGCCTGAAGTCAGGACTGCAGAGAGGATGTAGCTTACACAACCGGAGCAAATTTCACCTATGACATTTTGGGGTTTGCTTTTGAGGTGTTTTTAGTGCCTGCAGTCTGAGCTGAGCTCTCTCTCACTGTGTGTTTGACTCACCCCTAACATACAGAGTAGTACTATTAGAATAAATCCCTGTTCAGGTGTCTGTGAGGAGTTGGATAGGTATAGCTGCAGGAGGCCTAAGAAAAAAAGATTGCCTCAGAAATTCACTGAAGTCCTGCTGATAGATTCCCATCAACTACAAAACCACATAAAAAGTCTTGGTCACACCAGGACCTCATGTGCTCTTTGCTCGCCTCAACTTTATTGGACTTTTTGGACCTTTCTTGCTCTGAAAACCTGGCTGATGGTTTCACAAGGTGCTTGCATGCTGCTTTCTGTTCCTCACTGACCAGAAACACTCAAAAGGCCTTTCAGAGCTTCTGTTCCTATTTCCAGCATGAATTAGCAAGAAAAGAAGTATGAGGAAGAAAAATGCACAATGTGTTTTGTACCTCTAACAGTTTGTAATTTGGGTTTGCTTCTGGGTTTAGCTGGAGGCTCCACACATCCTTTGTTTTAACTGAACCAATTTCAATTTCCGCTGCTACAATAAATTTCTGGAGACAGAACTGTCAGCAGCCTGCCCAGGGTAGAGGACTGTGTACTCAAGGAAGAAAGTTAAAAGTATTCTCTGCTAATAATTTTCTAACACTGCTCCTTTATTGACATCTCTGCTGCAATTGCCTGAAAGCATGTCGCCCCCAGAGCCTCAGTGAATATTCAGAGGAAACCAGTACATTTGAAATCATATCTCTTACAAACTGAAAATTAAGGCAACCTGTTGGTACAAACGGCCTGAGAGCATTAGCACACTGATCCCAAATGCAAGCATGGTGCCAGCTCATTTCTGAAGTTGTAAGGCTGTTTTCCAAGAGTTTAATGTGCCCAGGTTACACAAGCAGGACAAATCAGAGCCAGCGTTTACGCTCTCCCAGCCCCACACTTACAACTAGAAATCCCAATTTAGAATAACAGCATTTTCCCTACTACTGCTAACTGCTGAGCTGTTGTGGAAAGAACCCTACTGCTGCTTAAACTCCAAGTCAGTCAGTACCAGTGGGATCACAGACTCTACTGTGGGATCCTGCTCCCTGTGATTCACCCCAGGGAAGTGCATGGACAGAATCTAGTGCAGAGTCCTTGATTCATTATTAGTGGGCCCAACTCAGGCTCCTTCAGACTTGCACAAACTGCTAGATAGAGACTTTGACTGGGATTTTTTAAAACTTCCAGTCTTCACGATTTGAAGAGACAGGGAAAAATTTACAGCAAGCACGAATGGCAGTCAGAGTGAGGACAGTCTCTGGAGACCTTCTCAGTTCCGTGTTTCTGGTTCATATCTTTCCTTTCATCTGGTCTGTTGATGACTGTATTGTCATTTCCTATAACTCTCCACAAAATCCATATGTAATCACTGGCAATGTAAGGGCAATTGCAAAGGGAATCTAATAATAAATAATAATAAAGATAAAAATTCTTAGTGTGCTGCTCCAGGTCCTCACTTCTAAAAGCTCTCCTGAATCTCTTCTCTGTTCTTTTGCCTTCCATCCAAGACTCAGTTTTTCTGCTGCAGGCTGAAAGGAGAAAGAACTGCAAGCAAACACCCAGGCAGTGTCTCCAGGGATGTTTCTGCATATTGCAGGGGACAGCCAAGACATCTGGCTATTTCTTAGTGTTTCCATCTGTTTCAAGTCATGACTGGGATCCAGTTATCTCTGGGTTGTCCTCATCACACTTTCAATGAGCCACCATCTCTGGCTCTAGAGGTCTATGAATCAATCAATAATTTGCCCTTTATTCCTCATCCCAGGAAGTGTTATTCTGCTGTGCTGTGAGTCCTGTAAAACTCTCTGGGGGTGGAAGGTGCTATTTATGAAATATGCACTATTCCTACATTAGATAATTGTGCCACTAGTCCGTAACTTTTGCACATGACTCTGATTTGGAAAGGATCTCACTATTCCACTTGCTCTGTGTTTGTTGTGTCTGTCCACTGTCTCTTTATTTTACATTAAGGCTAAAAAATCTTTGGAGTGGAGACCATCTTTGTGTCCCACTTTTCCACAGCCTAGGGGAAAGGGATGGAGCTTGCTTTTGCAATACAGAAAAGAAATTGCCTCCTGGGTTCCTCAGTTGCAAAAACATTGGAAGTAAAGGCAGAGAAGTGGAATATGCAATCACAGAGGTTTTGTCTTGGAACCACCTACTGAACAGATACATGGATATGAATCCTTAAAGCACTATTTATTCCTTTATGAAATTTATTTACATAAGAATGGACCCCCCTAATTATTTAGTCGCTATATTTTTTCTCTTTATACTCAATATTTGAGAATATTTTTATGGGTCAATTAGATCTCAGCTCCACTGAGTATGTCATCCCTAGTTCAAACACATTACTGAGCCAGATTTTTTCTGATGTCAGTCTGAAAACAAAGCAACTGAATTGACTTCAGGGAGTGATACTACACTTACAGCATGTAAATGGGAGCAGAGCGTGGTTCCCCTCCATGATACCCACCTTGATGTGGCCAGAGTTCTCTGGCAAAAATCCCTCTTTTGTCCTAATCTTGCTTTTTCCACAGGATTCTTCTGAAATTAGATTTACCCTCTAAATGTTATTTTATGTGTGCACAGGACTGCTTTTTCATTACTCACTTTATACACTAGCAAGCATTAGATAACATCGAGTCACACCTATTTTACTAGTAAAAGGCAACATTTTGGGAGCATCCTGCTCTAACAGTTTGGATAAGTGTGAGAGTTCCCCTGATGCTCCCACACTGATATGTTTTTCCATTATAGAAAACATTTGACTATCATCACATTTCAGACTGAATAGATTTAAAACCACAGTAGAGCAGAAGGATGCACACATTCAGAGCGAGGAGTGGAGCATGGTATTCCCTAGACTGCTCTTCCAGCTAAGTTTGGCCTGGCATTTCTAAATGAAAGCCACCATTATTCTTCAGTATACAGTAGTCTAAGGATGGAGCCCAGATTTTTCAAGTATTTGTATCATGTCACAGAGCCCACTGTGTTTCTTGGGACCTTGATACCGTAGTTTATTGCCTTTATAGTTTAGACACACTTTAACATGACAGAAGTACAGTCAGTCACCAGAATGAATGTGTTCTTCCCTGTCCTTGCCTCCTTCATGCTGACACAAGCACTGCTGAAGCCATTCAGTAAATCAAGACTGGGACAGATCCCAGTTGAAAACTCATCTTTGGGGGGAGTTTGCTTTGTTGAATTGCTTGTTCTGGGTTACTGTGCAGCTGTTTGAGAAGGAGAGCCAGCACAAGGGTGGTGGTGGGAAGGTCTAACCAGCACAAAGAGCCAAGACAGCATGCATCTGTATTGGACAGCAGCCTGAGTTAAAAAGCTGCACCCAATCCCTGTATGAATGATTCAGCTTCCACTAATTTATTTTTTCTTCTTCTCAGAGAACCTTGGATAAACTACAGATCAAACTTCTTCCCTGTCACATGGAAGGTAAGTTTTCCGGAGCTCGGATTAGCCTTCTAGCACTTTTCCAATAAGTGAAGATGCTTTATGAAGCATGGGACACAGAGCATGAAATTCCACGTAAAGCTAGACTCTGGATCCTGGAGACACCATTTCAACAATGACCTTGCTAATGCTGGAGGTGGAAAAGTTTTTTAGACCTTTCCCTTAATCAAAAGTCTCTTGCCTATGCATCCAACAACAATTTGCCCATGCAGACAGAGGGCAAAGCTGAGACCTCTAAATCCTTTTCAGTCTCACTGTTCTACATTTTTAAAGCAACACTTCATCATTTGTTCCTAACCACATGATTTAATGCATTTAGTTGCATTAAAAGAGCTAAGTAAAGGCGTAGAGCAATAACAAGTCATTCTGATACATGTAGTGACCTTCTCACAATTCCAGACAATTTGAGGTTCTTCACCCTAGTTGAATTGTCACTGTATTTCCAAGGCAGGTGTCTCAACCAAGTGGGCTCAAACACCCATTTGAGGAACTTTCTTATATCATGGCTTCACAAAGGGCAACAGCTTCTCACATGAGCCAGGCCAAAGTGAAGAAGTCAGCTGTTCTCTCACGCCATCCCTCTTCTACTGTAAACTGCAAATCTTAGTAGCCTTTTCTTTGGAGATCACATTAATGCTGTCTGGAATACTGTCTGGCTGGAAACTTGTGAGATGCCACCAAAACACATTGGGATTGCAGTTTCATATTCACAATTAAGTAGGTGCAGTGAGTCAGAGATGCAGTTGAGTTTATGAGTTAAATTACTATTTCTGCTTACTGCCCAGACATCACAAGGAGGACATATCTCTCGCATTTTTTATTCCTGGCTTAACATCTAATTTTAATTATTTGTTTTGTGTTGAACTATTACAACAGTCCTTATTCAACTTGAATTATCTGGCCTGCATAGTTCTGAGACCTCGTTTCCCAGTTACTCTCACCATAGGATACTGACAGAAAAAGCTGGTGGCATGTCACAGGGGGACTGATTTGTGTAAGTACTGCTACTGCTGCTGTGACAAACCTGGGGATAGTTTCAATCCTAGTAATGTCTGTTTTCTCTTCAGCAAGGAATACTCAAGAATGAATTCCAGAAGAATCTCTGGATGCTGGCTTTTCTTTTACTAAGAGAACAATCAAGGAACAGGTCATCAAAAAAAAGTTCCACATTTTCTGGTATCGTTGGAATGCAGGAACAGACTCTAATAGTTTTCAAGACCCCATCTGCTCTGTTTTTGGCTGTCTTCATCATGTACATAGAGGAAAGAATAAAAGGTAAGACTAGGCTTATCTCTTTTCTATAAAGAAGGTGCTTTGTTCTTCTTTTCTCTTCTCCCACCAATGCCAGCATGTTTAAAGGCTGAGTTCTGCTGTTTCTAGTCACCTTCTGTTTTTCCAAAGGCATCCATGGTTTTTTGCCAACTCTTGTAATTTTATGGCAAGTCTCACCATTGTATTTTTAAGTGCCAGCTTCTAAGATTATTAAGCAGAAAAGATCACCTTTACTAAAAGACAAATCAAGCAACCAAACAAGTGAACTACCAGAAGACAGTGAACATCCTATTTTTTGCTGCAAAAGCCATTTATAAGGCAAATCTCATTACATGTTAACCTTATTAATGATATTTGCACTGTGCTAGCATCTCTGGCAGCTTGTTATAATAGCTGTTTAAAAAAACACCAAATAGTTTTCACTCCCTAAAAAGATTTCTGGGACTAAGTTGAGACTGTGCATGCTTGGTTTATTTTGAATTATACATAAAAATAATATTCAGTTTTCAAAAGATGACAATGGTCTTCAAAGGTGACCAAAGGTGAACAGGTAAAAAGTGCACGACAGAGCTGTTTGAGACAAGAATATGAAAACATAAGGATTAGCTGTTCCTTCCTTTACAAAGAAATTGGAAAAGAACAAACAGAAGTAGGTCTGAAGAAATCAAGGAGAAGCAATCATCTATTAAATGCTGCCTTCTGAAGGATTCAGTATCTTGACACTAGCTGTAAGACAATGAAGAAGAATCAGTGCGAAGTGAAAAGTTACTTTTATTGTACATTTTTGCACTACATGGCTTGGTTAGTAGCCCTGCAAGTGGACAACTGAAAAGATAGACCATACAATATTAAGAAAATAGAGGTTGAAGGACATTACAGATCACCTGGCCCTTGTCGTGTCTGAATGAAGGATTAACTTTTCTGAAATCATCTTTGGCAGGTGTTTGTCTAATGTATTATTTAAAATTTCAATGACAGAGATTCCCATCTCTGTAAACAGCATTCTTCAGTGTTTATTTTCCTTAAAAGTATTTCTCTTTTTCTGACTTAAATGTCTCTTGCTAAAACTTAAGCTAATTACTTTTTGTTCTGCCAACAATAGATATGAAGACCATTTTAGTCTTGTCTTTCTGAAACAAACGCCACAGCTGAAAGTGGGAGGGTTGTATTCTCAGGAGCAAATGATGTTATTTCTTCTCTTCTTCCCCCAGACACAATATTTTCTAGGTTCCTGTTTTCCTCTTGCTTGGTCCCTCCATCCAGTCCACATCCAGATTTGTCCTGCATGGTTCACGTGTGTCTTGAAAAGTTGTACTTCATACCGGACTCAGGACTGTAGCTGGGGCCTTTCTAGTGTTCAGCAGAGTATGAGGATATTTGCCCTGTGATCTACTTGTTTAAGCATCTCAGAAATGACAGAGATGTTCAACAATATTAACTTATTTTCACTTTGTGGTCTACTGATGTCTCCAGACACTCTTCTGAAGACTTCTATCTAAGCAGTCAGTCTAAAACATTTCACTGGGTAGCTGTTGTGCTTAAATCTCCTATGCATTACATGGTGCATGATATTCAGTCTTCATCTACCTGGATGATGTCTCCCAAGGCCATCCTTCGAGTAGACTGCCTCCTCACAAAAGAGGCTTCATCCATTTCCCCTTGTTTTGCTCCTCGTTCCTTCTGCTTTTTGGACACATTTTCAATGAGCTTGCTTGCATCACTGAGGGTTTTTTGTGTTCGTTGACCTGCAGATTTCGGCTTGCCTTCTCCCACACTTGGATCCATGACCTTTAAGGGTTTGGCTTTCCCATGGTCTTCCTGCTGCTCTTTCATGTGCCTTACTCTGAATCGGCACCGAGAAACATTCTGGCAAGGATCAGGGATGCTGTCAGGGCTGTTAGACTCTTCGTGCATATCAGTTACCTGGAGAGTGGGGATTACAGGCTTACGGAGTGTCTTGGGAGCATCTTCGACACGTGGTTGTTTAGTCAACTTAGAGGTTGTCTCTGGAGGCAAAATAATTTGAATTTCTCCCAGGGGTTTGCTGCTTTTAGGGGGTAGGAGATCATCTTTATTCTCCAGAGCAGCCTTCTCATTCAGCTTTATCTTTTGAAGGTTTTCCAGCTCCCCCTGAGCCAGATTTTTTACCCTTTTCACATGGGGTTCATTGATGATGGAGTTGATAACGGTCAACTTCTGAGCAGCCATTTGGGCTTCCCTCTGGATACTCATAATCTTTTGGAGCTGGGCTTCTTTTACTTCCACAGGGATCTCCAGAGGGGCCAACTTCACCGGCCTCTTCAGGGTGACATTCTCTGTGCTGCACAAGTCATTTGCACGATGCAGGCTAGGAGATAAAGCATCTTCTTTTTTCACCTTTTCTGGCCCCAATTTTTTCTCTTCCTGGGATAGCCTCTTCTCTGAAATCTTTGGAGAAGGAGGTTGGAAACCAAGGTTTCTGTGTTCACTTCCTGGCTTCCCTCCCGCCGAGATGAGAATGGGATTTTTCTTAGGCTGTAGGTTCACGATGGTGACTTCACTGACAGTGCAGTTATACTTGGGCTTTTCTTCAGCCATTGGGGCACCCTTAAAGAAAGCAAACAGATGTGAGGATTACTGTCATATATTGTATTAATCATCACTGTTAGGTTTTTATATGATGTTTGGGAGTTTGACAGGAGTGCAAGCTTGGTGTCCCTTGAAGCAAACTCCTCATAACCATAAATCCTAAGCACTGTGCTCCATATTTTGGCTTACCTCAGGCTAATCTGACAACTGAGGAATCAGGGCTTGTCTCCTCCTCGACTGTCACCAGTGCATCTCAAACAACGTTACCATTCTTTACCCCACTCTGTCCCAAATATTGAGTGTCCTTTCTGACAGAAGTTGGGAAAAGTTCCTCATTCTCATCAATAATATAAGCATCTCATTGTAAACAGGGCTTTGCCGTTCAACTTTCTAGGGCTGTGTAGGCCATGACGGGCTCAAGAGTGGCAGCAGGAGATGGGCTCTGTCCCTGCTTCCACCCAAATGAGTAAGTCCTCTTCCTAAGGTCCCTTTTGCATTCCCACTCTCTGTTTCTGGTACAGACTATACATTTTATGGGACAGTCAGGAGCAATATTCTTGACTGTATCTTGGACTTCTAGACCTTATTATCATAAAGATATTTTATTAAAGGATAGTATTAGCTTGTTTTTCCTCTGACGAACAGAAAACATGAGCTAGTTTACTTCACGGCTCCTCTCACCTCATCTAATCAAATCTGCATTTGTAATTCCTGTTCACTGATATTGGCAGGAATTTTTTTAAGTACCTGAGCTTAGTACCATCGTAAACGAAAATGATACTCCCCTTGCCCTTTCTGTGACTTGCTGTGTTCGAGGAAAACAAGGCTGCCTACAGGTCTGTAAATGTGAAGTAAAATAATTATAAATAAACCCTTGTCCTAAAATGCAGGCACATAAAGCAATGAGTGAATGAAAGCTCCAATGCAAAATGAGGTATGGGAATGGAAAGGAAGAAAAGGTAAACAATATAGTACCTACAAATTATCATTTTTTAATGAAAAGCCTTTTGGCTGCCTTTGAAAAGTGAGTACTCAACTAAAACCCAGCCACCTCTCCAAGCCTGTAGAACAACCTGCCTTAACAATGCCTCTTTCTAGCTGTGGCCATTCTTTGTTTTCACCCTAGTTTCAGACAAGAGTGAGTAAGTGATTGGATCATTCTCTGCTGCATTCACCTGAGGAAAATTCAGTCAAGTTAAGAAGGCTTGGAGAAATTTACACACCACCTAAATCCGATTGGAGTCCTAATGTTAATACACTTAAAACCCATCCAAGGATAATGTGCAAGATAAGCTGCATCCTCTGCTACCCTGCACACGTTACTCAGTACCTTCTCAAAATGTCCATCTGCTATGTATATACTCCTACTTAAAATTTAATTAAGTAATTGGCCCAATCTTGTGTAGGTAATTGCTCTGTGCCCAAAATTCCCTTTGCAGTCAATGAGAGACCCATACAAAGAATGACAGCTTCAAGCTCTCAGGATCTAAGTATTATGATAGTGGTATTCTCAAAGGGACCACCAGTCTTTATTTAGAAACCACAACCTTCATGTAATTTAAATACTTTCCTTCCCAGTCACAGCTTGCTGATCCTTCTGATATAAACTGCACAGTAATGGAAGGGCAGAGACAGAAGGGCCATGGTACTTTATTACTGTTTTACTAAATTTATTGCATGCACTGTAGCCCAGTGGCAAATTAGCATGGAGTGGCCTTAGATCTAGGAAACTTGGTGTCCCCCATAAACGGGAATCTGATGACCCTCTGCTTAAGCTGTCTTAGCGCCCAGACTGGATAGGTCTTCAGAGAGAGGTGCTTCTGCTATTTTTACTTCATTTTGATTTCAGGAGTCTGTTCATTGCAGGGCAATAAACACTCGGTTTATCGACAGAAAGTGAGATTTGCAATAGAGTCTTAGGGAGATCTGATGCCATTTTAAAAGCTTGTTCACCAGCTTGACGACGAGGTCAAGAGAAGAGATGCAGCTGAGGTTCCTTTCCAGTCTTGGTCCTGAGCCTCTGTTGTTCTACAACAGATGAAACCGGACACATTTAAAGTAGCCTCAGGAGCCCTGAGGTTTTCTGTGGGTATGTACCTGGCAGAAATGGGGAACCAAAATGGGCCAAGCACATAGGATGTGCTTAGGTATCCTGACAACCCTCTGTACTTTAGCCAGAAAGTCAATCCGTCAGCAGGACAAAGCAGCAGGTTGTTGCGCTGTCACAAAGCTCTGCAGGGCTTGAGATCCAAACTACTATTTTATGCAAGTCACTTCCCTGTATGGCTCCAAAATTGCCCCCCCATTTCAGTCCTCTCATGAACGTAACCACCAGGAGGCAATACTGGGACTATAGTATACATGATGTTGAAGAGAATCCTTTAAAAATCTTTGCTTCTTTTAAAAATCCCTGTTTTCTTAGTCACACGTGAAGTTTCCTCTCCTTGCTCAATGAAACCAAATTTATAGCACATTACATAAGAAAAAAAACCAACAAACAAACAAAAGCCAACTCTAAATCCCAAGCTCTTCCTACATAAGGAAAAGCTTTAATCTCATTGCTACAGGATAATCTGTAGTGATAAGCAGATGTTACACAACTCAGATGCTTTTCCTTTCCATCGTCACGTGTATCAGCTGATTGCTGCAGTTCAAAGGGGAGGACAGAAATACCTAAGAAAGGAAGTTCACAGATCAAATCCTCTAGTTTATCTGGTTGAAAGCTTATCCCCAGAGTGGAGTTTTTTGAGTTCAATTCCAAAATAAACACCAAGCCTTCAGTGTGCCTTAATTCTCCATGTGATGCCCGAAGCTCTGCTACTGAAAAGCCCTCTGGAACATGGAGACCCATTACACATGCTGTCATTCAACAGGGGAGAGAAACAATTCAGTTTAAACATCTAGGAAAGAATGGCTTTGCTTCCACTGCAGATTCTGCACATACAGCAAATAGTTCAGGTCATTGTGAATGGACAATGCAACAGAGCCAGCCCCTGAATAACTCCCAGAAAAGCCTTAAATATCCATCCTCACAGTACTCTGTCTGCTTTTGTCAGCTGGCGTAAAGATCACACCTTCAACGGCGGGGACTTACATCAATTTGCTGTACCAGAAAAATTTAAGAAAACAGTATTATCTGTGAGCCAGTGGGTCCTAGGAAGTCAGGTGATCCATTGGGCTGGTGAAGATAAAACATAACAGTGTGTGTAATCAGCAGTACTGAAGACAGTGCTAACATCACGCTTAGCTGTCTTTGATCCCCAAACAACCAGATACCAAGGTGGAGTGAACGGGGGGACTTCACACAACTCCTTGTTGAGTCATCTCAGTGCAGGATCCAGAGATCATGTGTCATTCTGCCACAATTCCCATTCCATTGCACTACTTGGTATCTTAAAACAACGACATCAAGAAGAGTTTCAAAACTAGCAACAGGTAAAATGGAGTTATGATATTTCCCAAAACAGGTTCAGTTCCAGATAACTTAATTTTCAGAAAACAAGTGCTCTACAGAAGGTGGTCCCTTTGAATAATCAAAGCATGAAAAAATTTATAATCATTTGAAAATTATGTCAAGTAAAGCTAAACTTGTATGCAACATTTTTTTCAATGCTTCTCTGCCAATTTCTTTACATTTTGTAGGATTTTATATATCCTTAGTACAAGTTTTGCTTCTCAGAGGACTTGTTTTTACATTACAGTGTTGATTTTGCAGGTGAGAGAAGGTTTTGGACATGAGTTAGTATTTTCAATCATTAACCTAAAGGAATGTTTTCTCAAAACATATTTAAAATTTGTTCATAAACTTTGGGGGACCTTAAGAGGAATTACACCATTTCATATTGGCACAGTCTCATTCCTAATGTTATCTTTGCTTTAATAGCTCCTCCCTGAACACACAAGCAGACCAGTCTGAGTTCTAGGAAACCTACAGCAGACCTGCCCTTGCAGGCACACCCAATTTGCAAATCATGGAGCTTCCAGACTTCCCACATGACTGCCAAGCTTTACTGAACAACCTAAGTCTTGGGAAGCTTCTTGTAGGGATTTGCGATATTGCAGGAAAGAAGGGGAGGTGCAGAACTCCAGTCCTGGACTTCTTATTGGCACTCTGTGACAAGTCATGTAACCAAACTTTTCCAACTTCCACATCTAAATAGGGACACTGTTCTTTATTTAGACCAAGACAAAGATCTGTAAAAAATGAGCAACTAATATTAGGCTTCCAAATCCAGATTTAAGATATAAATAAATGACCTGTTTTTCAACAGTAGCACTGTCTTTGTGCTTCTTAAATTCAGCCAACTTATTTAAGGATCTAAATCATAATTCAAGATTCTAGCTTCAGCTTCAGAAATCTTAGCCTCAACTATCAGAATAAGGAGATTGATTTCCCAAAGTCCTGAGCACCTGCAAATCCCGGCCATTTCAACAAGACTGTAGGAGAAGTAAAGGTCTGCATTTGCCATTGGACCCATGCTGACTGGGGTGTGTATGTGTGTGTGACGTTACAGCACGAGCCTAAATCTTCTCACTGCTGTGAATGGAGTGAAGCAGGAATGAAAAAATGCAATATCCCCTACTAACTACCAGCTCCTGCTTCGGTTACGTGCCCACAAAGACAGCAGCACGAGCACAACTTGCAGAGACAAAGAGATTGAGCTCTTCCCTTGCCAATTTTTCTTAATTTAGAGCTTGGCATTGTAAAGTTCAGAGAGATGGAGCTATCTGCTATGGTGAAGCTCATGTCTAGGAATTAATTTGGTACCCTGCACTATCCCACTGATAACAGAGGCCAGCACCTTGGAGGCAGTGAGAGCAACTCTGCAATCATTCAATCTGCCTGTTCCCTGGATGCCACTCATCCATTGCACTCAGAAATACCCAGGGAGACAAGCACCTTTTCTCAGCTCTCCCCTGCAATATTTCGTTTAGAACAGAAAAATGAGCATCCCTGCCTTCTGAAAAGGAGGTGTCAGCAGTGCCATTATCTTTTCTTAAAACATATAGGCTAGGAAATTCACTTCTTAGAAGAGACCCTTAAGCCCCCATATGCCATATCTCCACAGCATCGTGGGGTCATTACTCCTGCCAGAATTGTTCCTTTTTGTTTTGTTAGACCAGTTAAGCCAGAACTGAAAAATTGGCATGACTACACAGGCTGGCAGTAAGGGCACATTTGGAGGTGCCCTTTGACAAGGACAATTTAATATGAGGAGGCTTCAGTACTAAGATCTTCCTGAATGCACAGCTACAAGGCTAAAAGCTCCTTTCTCACTTTCTTACCCCTTGCTACAACACGTTTTCATTGCCACAGCTCCAACAGAAGGGGCTGAGATTGTTTCTAGCCCAGGCTTGCCGCATGTTTTTGTTAGGGCATCCTCCCAGTGGGTTGCTTCTGGCATAGTCTTATCAGAGTGGAGGATTCCCTACAGTAGGAAAGGCTTTGGGAAAGCATTTGTGAGCTATTTGAAGGCTGTGCACAATGGACAAGAGTCAGCTCTGCTCTCTTCAGCTGTTAGAGTCCAGTCAGAGGTGGATGTCTAGGGCACCCTCAATAGGAATGGAGAATGCCTACTTCACGCTCGCTGAAAATAGGTACTTTAGACAGTACCTCAGATAGTGGGGTGACTCGTCTTCTAGAAGATCCCGTCCCACTTCAATGACTTTGTGGCTCCAGTGGGTAAAGGTAAAGGAGGGAAACTCAGACTAGGGAGCCAGCAGGGGACTGGAGCCTGCAAAGGAGACTCCATCTCTTTAATGGCTGGCATGAGCCCTGAATATTTGTTCTACCCTTTGTGATAACTTTCTTACCCACATTCTATGGCTATTACTCACTTCATACTGTCACTCCACAAATACATTTTTCAAATATTCCTATTAAGCTGTAGGCAGCATATAGTGTTATACCGGTATTGATGTTAACGCAGAATTACCTGCTAGTCCTGTTAATCCACTGATGCTTTGACAGCAGGGGTATTACAAATAGAGCTTCTTTGTAAAAAATGATTAAACATGACCTGGAAGTCCACAGCTTTCTAATTCCCTGAAAAATTATCATTTCCTTGTTGAATGCTGTAGCGTTTAAGGCCAGAAGAGTCAATGACAGCCCATCCTCTGATCCACTAATGACATGGATGTTGAAAGATTTTGAAGTCACTTCTTTTATCCTCAAGCCTATTATCTGACTCTTCTCCCTTTCACTCTTCAAACAGGGGCTGCTTTATACAGAAGTGCAGTAGGCAGGCAGGGGATGTAGGAACTGTTACTACCTTTTCTACAAACTTGCTCCGCAGCCATAGACATGTCACTGAACATCTCTATGCCTTGCAATCAAGGGATGCCCTTTAGATATTTCGCAAGAATTGGAGTTTGTTAAATCTGCTGCGCTGCTCAAGAAAATCACTATAACCTCTTCCAACCTAAATGTACCTCTGTCTTCAGCAGGACACTGTTTGTTTATTCCATTCTGCCCAATGGTCCTAAAGTTTTGTGGTACTCAGCTCCGGTGCACTGCTCTGGGAAGGGCTACATTTCAATGACGTGGATCCCTGCACCATTTGGAGCCCGCTGTAGGACCTTCCAGATGGTAGGCAGAATACATTAATCTATGTCATGAAAATTTAATTTCTATGAAGGTAATAAATTGTTTATGTATAAAATAGGCAGGACTAATACATTAGCATTCAGGGCTGAATCGCACCAGGATACAGGCACACACAGCTCACAGTGAACTCAGCTTTTTGGCTGTTGTAACAAGAATCAATTAACAGAATTATTAAGTGCAGATATTCTGTATTTAGATAGAATATGCCAACACACTAGCTACTGCACTGTTAAAACAACCCACTCCTTTCCATAGTAAATTTAACTCAATCGTAAGAAACCAGCCGTGATTTAAGAGGGGAAAACCATAATAACAGAGAGAGCATGTAACAGCATGGGCTTGCTGCTACATTTGCATTGACGTCAGAGCAAACAAGATTAAATGAAGGCAAGCACAGCTACAGAAATGTGACCTTAAACACAGCACCAGAGTTGCAGATATTGCCAAAATCTTAGCTCTAACTCCACCTGGTTTGCTGATGTAGCCCTAGAGATAATGTCTTCAAGAAGGAGCCGAAGATCCCCGTGGCAGCTGGCACAGTGAGAGCTTTGCTCATTTTTGAGCAAAGGGCATATTGGCACAGAGAGAAATCAGGATGGGGCAGAAAAGATCCAGCTGGCATGGTTCTCCACAAGGAACTATTGAGGCTGGCAGAATTTGCAACAGCCTTTTAGCTGCTATAAGTTCTCCTGGACCTGCTTTGGCCTTTGCCTAGTCCAGGATTAGCGAAAAAGCAAAAAAGGACTTGATCTCATTTTCCCAGTCACTTACTCTCCTTCCTTTTGCCCGGTGTAACCTTGACACTTTTGAGATCCAGTCTTGGCAAGCCCAAGCAACACAGAGAACCAGGCTGCTGGGATCAATGGTTAATGGCACCTTCAAAAAGCTAAGAACAATTGCAGTTAAAAATCTGTTACCATAGAAGCAAAGCACATTCAAGTCTACCCATTCAAATAAAGCATGATTACATGGTGACATTGCCAAAATCTGTACCAGTGTTCACTGAATAATAAATGGAGAAAACATCCACAACCAAGAAAAAAATTCTCTGGCGAGAGAACTTCCTTTCAAAAAATCTAAGCAGATAGATCCCAGTCTTCCCAGACACTGTGACTTAGAGTGAACAAATGTGTTTCCTTTGGCTTAAAGGATGGGATTACCTGCTGTGCATCATTTAAACCTCTCAAAAACAAGCTGAATCGGGGTATAAATTATTTAATTACATCACTGCTCTCAACATTATTTCACTTTACTATAAAACAGATTCCACTTTGGATCTACAGGGTAAAGCACCTTTCTGAAGATTCAAATGGAATCAACCAGAAAAGCAATTTCAGACTAATTCCCCTATTTAGAGAAGATAATCCAAACACAACTTACTTCATCTCTCTGTATAGAGGAGTTGTTCTGGAATGGTTAAAGCATAGTGGGAGAGCTCTGGTAGACAAGTTACACTGTAATACCTTCTCCAATCAATTTGTCCCAGCTGAAGAAAACCGGAGATAGTTTATCTGTGAACTACTGAGAATTAAATTCTTAACACAATTCCTCCTTGCAACACCTCTGTCTAGCTACAGCCAGCTTGGCAATTTTGTGTTTCCTGCAGCTTAGAGTCCGTGATAAAACCAGGTAGCTTCCTTGCGGGGGGGGGGGTGGAGAGAAAGATGTAATAATAAGACATAGCTAAATAACTGCATTAGACTCAGGGCTCCAACCAGATTCTCCCATTGCACTCAGTACCAGGCCAAGCAGTGTGCCATGAGGAGCTAAAAACCCTTTCAAAATTTTGTCCCTGTGGCATACAGAGTTCATGGGGGCGTACTGCCTTTCTGGTTTTGTTTCAGGCTCAACATTCAGCCAATATTTTTGGGAAGGGCAGATGCTTTTGAGAGCTTCTTGGATCAGGTTTCAGGATCTTGTATCGCTTCCTGATCCCAGCATGAAGAAAGGTGCTTTGTTTTGTTTTGTTTTTGTTTTTTTTTTTACCCAAGCAACTTTATGGGTGCAGATACCTCTGCAGAGATATTTGGCTTTGATGGTGGTGGGTCTGAAAAAAAGCAACACATCTCTAATCAAACTGCACCAAGCAATTTTCCCCCATCCTTAGGAACCCAGGAAGCTAAGCTGTATTATGCTACCTAGCTTATTACTAAAGGGTCATTGAAGACTTGATACATCCTTCACTGCATTTCTTCTGTCCTCTCTTTGACATGTAGGACACAAATGCTGTTGTTGCATTAATTGCAACGGGTCCTGTTTTTAAATCTTAGAATAATTATCTCATGCAGAACTTGCTGTTCCTGGCCACATGGATCACTGATGGTGTCCTGGAGACACTGAATGTACCATTGAACATCCGTACAGCAGCAGTTTTCATTTCTTCTGAACCATGAGGTATGAGATCTTAGTACTTGCGACATGTGCTTTTGAGCATTTTCTAGTCAAGTGTCACTTTTTTGATTCAACACTTAGCAGCTGACTTGAGTTAATCTGGAAATGTAAAGAGACCCTTTGCTTCACTCTGACTCTGTGCTCAACTCTTGGACAAAAGACAACCAATTTTAAAACAGACAAAAGCTCATTGCAACTACAGCACTGGCTCCACCCTTTGTCTCCTGACGTACAAGAAACCATGTGCGGTTATTGGAATAAGGAGCACCTATTCTACCAAGCCTGGGAGCATCTGATTTTTTTTGTATTAGTGTCATACCAGTGATTCTGCCAATGAATAGTATACTCTTACTTGCAGATGCCCCCATTAGTCCAGGTATGCATGTGGGAGGGGGGTCTATTCATTTCATTGTGGACTTTCTGAATTTGGTCCTGACAGCTTCCTAGGAATTTTGATGACTTTACTCACCTCCCTCTATTTTATTTATTTTTCTATTACTTATTACCATTGCTTTGCACTTAGGAGTTAGAAAAGAAAAGAAAATAGCTTTTCTCCTGAGAGTCAAACACACATTTCACTGCAAAGAACAAACAAAGCCTGGAAAAATAGCAGCTTGCCGGCACAATGCCGGGACTAAGGCAGCCTCGTGCTTCTCCAGGTAAGCTGCTCTCCTTCAAATTCACAAGGACCTCTTCTCCTCCTACATGAGCAGCTGGGCATGGAGGCAATTCCAACTGTTCTGTAGAGCATAGTCTAAAGCTAGAGCTAAGGTGGCACAGCCTTCTCCAGTATGGTCCATACCACCAGTCAAGTTCATTATATTATCCATGTGTGTTGAAGACCCTCCTAACAAATTATTGTTGTTCTGCCCTCGGGACTATAGCACTGCACTCAGAAATTCAGGTCTCAGTGGGAATCTTTCTGTTCACTTTGGTGGGTGTTAGAACTAAACCAACAAGGAAATATTCAGTATCATCAAAAGTTGGATGTGTATGCTGCAACACAGAGGTACACCCTGGGAAATCCCTCCAGATCCTAAAAGGCATTGATCCTGCACCTTTTACAATCAATGATGATACTGCCCTTGATTTCAACAGAGGCGGAATCAAGATGGGGGCTTTTCCAAATCCACCAGGACAATTTTACAAATTGCATGTAGTCTTCACCCAGTTTTATGTGTGGCTAAAGAATAATGAAGCCTCCCACCCATATCCCTCTTGGGCATTATGTATGTCCCTTAGCTGATGATCCAGTATAAACGCCTATACATGTGGGTCACTACATACATACAAACAGTCCCATCAAGTTTCCTTACAGGTGGAAAAGGGTGAATATGAAACCTGTCTCCTTTTTAAACTCCATGCAAGGCCTCAGATTCAAATGTTAATGGACTCTTGCCTCCTTCTGATCTTCTGGAAAACCACTGAGTTTTCCTCGTTAAGTAGAATTGTGCACTCATTAGGTTTAGTAGGACGAGCCTCTTGGCTCTGTCAAAGTATCTCTGTCCATACCAACAGTTTTATGTTCAGCATGAAGAAGTCACCAATAACAGCATTATCTCCCAAAGACCCCAGACTACCCAGATGCTTGCTCTTAGCACCTCTTAGCACCTTAGCTTGCTCTTAGCTCTTGGACCTTCTGTCCATCACCTCAGAATTGTGGCTCCCCTTGCTCTGCCTCACCTCAACTTCTGCTCCTGGTCCTTGCAATTCACTTGTGAAAAAGGCAATTTCTCCCTACAAGACTTGGAATGATTTTTGGCGTTTTTTTTCTCTGTTGAGAGGTACAGTGGCTACTTTAGCCATCAGATTGGTGTGTCTTGACACACGCGCACGCACACATCTGTGTGCCCATATTACTTATTCCAATTCAGCAGCCTACTGTCTTATCTTGTCAGAGTGCTTTGAAAGGCAAATCCTATCAGAGCTTAATAGGAAGGGAAGTTAAAGCTATTAGCACATGGCACTTTCTTAACAGGTCAGGGGACAGAAGGGGAGTTCTGTAATCATCTTCAGATACATTTTCTTTTCTTTCTCATAGTCTTGAATAATAGCTAAATATCCGCTCCTTCAGATGGCTTTAGATGCTATTAACATATCCAATAAGTAACCCAGAAAGGTAGATTAAAGGGCAAATACATGTGAATGAGCATTGCAGGGCACTGGCTGTGGAGGAGCAGTGGCTGCTCATTCCCCACCTCTAGGAACACCTTTAGGGGAAGGAGTCCACACTCAATGGAGTCATGTGCTGGCTGTCCTTCCTAACAATTTTGTTCCTGGTGGGAAAAAATAGAGGCATGGAGAAACCTAGAGTGAGTCAGGAAGGCACATCATACCTATAAAAAGGAGGCTTCACTGAAACAAGATATTTTTCCTAACTTTATTTTCTGATCAAGTAGCAGAAAGGACAGTCCTACTTCTATTCTCTGTCTCCTCCATGGCCCTGCACTTTATCCCTGGTTGGGTTCCCCACCTGACAATCTGTATGTCATAGTAAGAGGGAGAATTGTTTCCATGGTTACTGTCATTAATTACCTTGATAATCTGTCTCCTTAAAGGGTCTACTTCAGGTCTGAACTATTACTCATTTTCCATCCTGCCCAGCCCACCATACTGTCTACACATCTCACTTGGCAGCTGGATGGTATGTGCGTTGCTGCTTTGATTACATAGTTGGTACCATGTGTGTCTTATTACCCTCAGTAAAGGCCCTTGTCAGGGTTGTTTTTAAGCATCTTCTTCCCAGGAAGGGCTGGAGCAAGGGTGAAGGGATTAAAGGGAATCAGAGAAGGTCATTAGCATCATTTAAGATGATATTTAGCCATTTCAGAGCAATAAACAACACCTTATGTACTAGAGATGTGTATAAACTGTATACTAAAAACAAAGGGATTTTAGTTCCTCTTGCCATATCAGACCAAAGTTGGGCTTAAGCCAGACATACTTACTTGTTTTAAATAATGACAAATCAAGCCCTCCTGGTGCCCTGCAGGACATTTGGTCCAGTCCCTCATAGCAGATTACAAAACAATGGGGGGAATTAACAGAGAACTCAGCTCTAATTTCCAAGTGCTGAGACTCAGGAGCAAAAGCAAATATAACCTCTCTTGGGTGTGTTTCCCATATTGAAAGGAGACTGAATAAATATAGCCATATCCATGGATATATGGATAACATCAAACCATCATCTCGTAAAACTAAGGTGCTGATTGTAAAGTGTGGGGGTGTATGTGGGTGGGGGGAGTGGTTCTTGTCTAATGGTCTCTTACTTCTGTGAGATTTTGAGGAAACATTCCCAAAACGTTGTCATCATTGCTATGCTGTGATAGCAGCAACACAATTGGTCTTTCACAGTATGACTGCGACATAGCCGGTCTACTCTGGAATCATCTTAGAAGTCACATGGTACCACACACCTGCAAAGCCACTGAGCACCCTGCATCACAGATGTGCAGGTTTCATTTCACAGCAGGGTCTTGAAGAGTTTCTTTATTCTCATGAGCTGTGGAAGGCTTGTGTAGTTCAGGCAGAGAACGTGCCCTGTGGCCTGTGCAACACACTGATTCAGCATTGTACCTCAGGCCTCTCAGAGTTTTTTGTGTGCTCTTCCAGTTTTATAGTATTGATGTGCTAGGAAAGCAGCATGACTAGCACTGCTGAAATCAGAATAGAAATGCCAGCTCTTTCCCCATTTCTCCAACAGGCATCTAAAGTGCTTTCCTCATTTGGAAAACTACCCAGTAGGACCCCAAGCTTACAAATTCCCTGTGTCTAATACCCTTCTTTTGGGATTTTCCCCCTTAGCTGCCTTTTCATATTGCAGAAATAAGACTAGCATTCTCATCTGCTTCCCGTTAATTTCCTCATTCAATTCTTGCATCTTGGAGATCTCCTTAAGGAAATTAGGCAAATCAGGCTTAAAATTCTCCTGAAACCTTTCTCCAGTAGTGAAAAGCTGATGGTCGTTGTTATTAGTAGCTTGGCTTTAGAGTTACTTACATGACTGGATAAGCTAGTCTATTTCCGTAGTAGCAATTTTCTAATCTATCAGAAGATGCTGGGGATTTCAATAGAGAAGACAAATACATCATGAAAAGCTATAAACGTGCTTTACTTATACAAAAGTCCTAAGAAATGTAGTAAGAGAGGATATGGAAAAGCAGTACTTCTATCATTTTTAAAAAATACACAGAGTTTAGTAGAGGTCTCCTGGGTTTTGCACCCATCCTAGAGGGCTGAATAGGAAGACTAGACATTGTTGGGGATGCAATGAAGTTGGGGGGAAATACTTGCCTTTCATTCACAGCTACAGGCCTCTTCCTCTAAAGCTTACACCAAGTGGTGCTTCAGAGAAAGATGCCAAAGACTGAACAACCATATTGCATAATGGGAGATGGTCCCTGCAGGTGCAGAAATTTGTAGAGCCTAGACATTCAGTTTCCAGCTGTGTGAAATTGTCACCCTGCTAGTAATAACTAGAAGAACTGAGATTGCAAGCTTATCTGGCATCTTTTGCCAGCATTAGTTTCAATTTTTACACGCTCCAAAGATCACTGGTTCCTGTTCACAACCCCTGTTAAATATCCTGAAATATATCTCTTCTAGAAAATTGTTCTGGTTTAGCTATTCTTTTAAACAGATGCTTCCACGAGGAGGGATTTTCATCCAATTTTTGCTGTACAGTTCATTGTTTCTAATCTCTCCATTGCCATTACTATGGCAATCAAGTGCCTGTACAATGCCCCAGCTAGAAAATGTCTTTTTTATTTGATTAGCTCCCAAGTTCAGTCTTATATAATAACCTCTTTCCATCCACAGTCTGCATTGATCCCTCTTACCAGCATTGGCTCCTGCTCTGTTCTCAGCTTTCTCAGAGTAACGTTTTCAAAGGTAAAAATTTCCAGCCATCTGTCTAAGCAAGACTCCTGTACAATCAATAAGAAGCCCATCACTTCCACACTTACCAGCCGGCCCGGCAGTTCTTGCTTTGCTCGTTGTTTTATCATTCCCGAGAAGCGTCTCCTCCTGATGATGAGATCTATTCAGCCTGTGGTATTCAAGCTGCTATGGCAGGGTATGCAGAGACCAGGTGCCTCATTTGCTCAGGAGGACTGAAAGGCTTAGAACTCCTACAGAGAGATAAGAGGGAGATTAGGGTCAGCATTGCTGCAGTCTCTTAGGGACTGAACAGTCTCTTAGGGACTGAACAAAAAAAGCAAATATGAACGTGTTGTACTCGTCTTGCTTCTTTAGAGGGGAGTATTCTTGCTTTAAGTACCCATCTTTAAAGAGTCCCTCTCCTCCACCTATCTTTTGCCTATCATGAACCTTTTTCATCCTTTCATTCTTTTTCCTTCTCTTCTGTGCCCTGTTTGTCCTTCACCGTGTCTTTGCTCTCTTTTCACTGGAGAATGTGCTCCCAAAAATCCTCAAATTGTGCCTGCCCTGCAATTGTGTTTATTCCTAAAATAATGCCCCCCCATTTGTGTTTCAGCAAATAGAAACTGGCTGATTTTCAGCAGAATGAGTGATGCGGTTTCTGGGTATGTTGGGTTTCTGAAATCCCAGTCATTTAGGTTATATCCAAATTCCAGTGCGTGATGGGGTGCATAAGTCCAAGGAAGGCTGGTAGCTTACAGTGAGGTGTGTGGAGCAAGAGGTGTTTCAAGCCCTGTCAATCCTTTGGTGTTACCCAGTCAGATACACCGAATACATTCATTGCACAGAGTAGAAAAACTTTCATAAGGTCATGCTGAAAGTGCAGCAAATTTTAGTTTATCAGAGATTTTAACGGTCCTAACCCTGGTCCATTGACAATGCTCCCAACTGTGTGCCAAAAGGGAACAAGGTAACATGACTGAGCGGTGAAAGCCAAGAGACAGCCTAGACTACCAGATCTGGAAGATGATGACAATGCAGGTACGAGCTAAATTAGTTGAGCTAACAGAGACGTAGCAGGGAGAGTGGATTCTGTGACCAACCATCAAACAACAGCAGGGTGGGGTACCCTGGAGGTGAGGAGTGAAAGACAGGGAGAGGAGAACAGATATATACCATGTCTCCACTGTGACAACGAAATTGCTGTATCCAGCTAAGGATTGCAATCTCATGGTACTTGGCTTACTCCAGTTACATCCTAAGAGCTACTTGTCCCTGCCAACAGCCCTTATGGAAGTACCAGTTGAAGGCATGACATGTAAATCCTTGTTACCTGATAGCTCCACTGTAGCAAGATGAGCATCTGAGTTTAGGCTTGTTCCAACAATTGTTAAACCAGCAACAGTTTGCTGTATTGTTTGGCTGTGTTTATTTGGTGCTGCTTAACTACCCTGCAGTGTCACTTATGCCTAGGTCTTCTGCATTGTCCTCTTCCTGTGTCCTGCCACCTCCAGGTTTTGCTTTCCCATAATATAGTCCTATGGTGAGGTCATCAGAATTACATGCATCTTCTTACAATACACAGATGCTTTGGTCTGTTCTCCTTCACACCCATGAGTCTTTTTAAAAGAAAAGCCTGATTTCCAGACTTCTTCATTTTTTCCACTGATTCCTGTTTGGAGAAGATGCAGATGTTTCCCATTTGGCCAGTGCCTCCCTATATCCACTGACAGATGCTTGGCACCGTCAGTGCTTATTTCCAGCACCTCATCAGATGTACTGATGAATGTTATGTTTGCAGCAGTGTTGTCTCTGATGTTTTTCTAAGTCATTCTATTGGGGCAATCAAACCTATTCACACTGTCAACCAGTGGCTGCGCTGTAGCCATAGAGTGATTCCTGAGCCTATTTATTTTTCTTTTTTGTCTTGAACAGCTAGGGAAGTTGGGATTTTATCAGGACCAAAAGGAACAGATTAATTCATTTCCAGGCATCCAGCAAGGAAACATGAAAACTTTAGAAATTCTGGAATTTAATCAGGCTAAATCTATACAAATAAATCAAATATGCTGGGTACATTCTTTCATACGGAAGCCAGCATGCATGGTGGACTCCATGTCTGTGATAATAAAGTGTACTAGCCTGCAAAAGAGGGTGACTGCATTCAAGCTGTCTCCTTTGCATGGTCCCTGGCAGGTCCTAAGTGTCAGCCTGTGCCCAGGAATCATTTGGGAGGATGCTGGTTGTCATGGACCAAAAGCATGCCAAGGAGACTTCCAGCACTTCAGCAGCACAGACAGCCCAGTGCTAGTGCCCCAAAATATTCCCTTGCATTGTTGGATTGACTAGAGCAAGATGTATCTTCAGAGGGGCTGAGGACAGAAATTATTCTGTCAGCAGAGACGGAGGTTACAGCAGTGCTGAGTTTGGAAAGACAAAGATTAGAACTCTGCACTATTCAAAGTGCGATCTGCCCAGCCTGGATTGCTGATCATGATGGGATTGTACAAGGAAAAAATTCAGTTATACAACCAAGGATGAAGTCTGGTGTCACTGGGGAGACCAATGCCCTCTCTCTTCAGGTTTGAAGAGTCTATGATCTTAATCTGCAGAGACTTTATTGTTTTTTTAGGGAGTGTTTTACAAGGACATAAATGAATATCTCATGTTTTATTCTGAAACATCAGTCATCTGCCCTGTAAATAGATAGAGGATATATCTTTACTGCTATGTTCTCCACATTTCCCATCTATCACTGGGTAGCAAGATTGCTCTGCCATAGAGAAGGAAGCCAGGGGAGCTGCAAGTACCTCTGAGTAGCAGCAGATGAGCATTGACTTTCAGCAATAACCACAATAAACCACATCCATCCAATGTGCGACAGTGCAGACAGGACCCTTAACATTCCTCTAATCATGCCTCTGCATAGGAACTTGCTTAACTGCATATTCCTCCTGTCTGCGTATCAATACGGGAAAATCCAGACTAATGATACTGTTGTTCTTGGACATTGTATAGGATAAAACAGAAATGAAAAATTCACAGAAGTACCAGTTCCTAAGGGTAACTTCAGTCAGTTCACATTCCCCAGCACAAAGAGCAAGAACAGTTCCAGGACCTGAATGTGCAGCTGCTGGCTCATGCAGGATCAGTGCATGCAACTCCAGACCTTCCTGTGGTCAAGCTGGCCACCTGGCCTTCCCGAAAGCTCCTGGGCCCCCTTGTGCTGGGCACAGTCTAAATAGCATTGAACAACAGCCCCCCTCAACCCATATAGGTAGTGCGGAGACTGGGGGAGGATGTGGAGGCAGCAGAGGGGAAGTAATTTATTCCAGTCACAACAGGAGGTTAATTGCAGCCATTTGGGCAGCCCAGCTGATGCTGCCTTCCAGCTCCCTGGCTGTTACCGACTGTGTCTTTCTAACCCTTTGGGCTCTGCTTCTTTCTTACTACCAAAGTATTATTTTGCTTTGATTCTTTTAGCCTGATGGACCTGGCTGGCTCGTGTTAGCCTCGGGAAACACAGTCCTGGGCCAGCCCTACCTCTAACGAGGAGTCAATGCTCCTGAAGGCTCCCAGGGCTTTGCCCTCTCGGAAGGACCAGAATGACTCCCCACGCCATTAGGCAGGTCTTAACTTTCTTAAGCAGGATAGATCCTTCCAGAAAGTAATGGTTACTGGCTGCAGAGATTCAGCAGTCCCAGTGTCACTTTAAAAAACTATGACTTTTTCAGAAACAAAAAAAAATACTGCGTTTGGCTGTTAACATGATGATTTGAGTTAAGCACAGCACTACGGGAACTGGTTGTTTAAAAGACAGAGTTCGCTCTCTGCTACAGGACTCTCTATTTACTGTGCCAAGATCCTTTCTACAGATAACACAGTCCATAGGACAAGTCCTTCAACCCCTGTGAAAATGGGCTATTGATTTATTTTTTCATTTAAAATTCTGTCCTTTTTTATCCCTGATGTGTTTTGCTGTTGTTTGTCTGAAGCCCACTGAGTTGCACCGAAGTGAACAGACAAGAGATATGTGCTTACAATCTGGCAGAGAATTGCCAGGGCTGGGAGTTTTCAATACCAGAAAGAGAGATGGAAATGCCTAAGTAGTTATTTTAATCAATAGTTCTTCCTAATGAGAGCAGCTCATGGGGTAAAGTAAGTAAGTCAACATTATGTATTAATGTTTAAAATCCTCCTAAATCAGAGTTTGAAGGGGACTTTCTGGATTGGGATCGATACATGTCAATATATCACCAAGGCCCTTTGGGAACCCATCTTGTATATTAACATGAATCTTTTTTAAAATGTAGTCCTAAAAAGATGTGAAAAGTATTGTGAAGAGAGCAGCCAACATCTCTGAGGCAGTGCACAGGGCTACTGAAGGATCTACCTAACTCATCTCAGCTGTTTCGAAAACATCAGCAGACCACTTCCCTGTGTACAATAAATACACACTCACTCTCTCGCACGGTCTTGTGTGTACACTGCACACACAGAGGAACAATAGTCCAGCCACGTTTAAGTCTCTCATGCCAGTCCTCTGTCCTGTCTTTTCACTTGCCTTTGAAAACAAAGTATTCAGAAATTGCCTCAGGCACAAGCGGGTATGGCTTTCAAAAGATTATGTGGGAAAAAAAAAAAGGATTTTGCAAGAGAAGTTAAAAAGAAAAAAAGAGGATTTAAGTTTTTCAAAAGAAAAAATGTACACAGTCTTGTTCTAAGGTATATGTGAGGAATAAAGGAACAGCAAAAGGCAAATTACACTGAAGACTGAAATACAATGGAGATGGGAGTAATCAGCTTACAGGCTGCTTTCATACAATAAAGAAAACCATGCTTAATTTTCAGAGGCACCTTCTCACTGCCTTCCAACAACATCCCTTATGTAAGCAGGGGCTGCTCAGAGCAGACCTGTTCTGCCTTCCATTTGTACCATCGCAGACATCAGGGACATATCCAATCAGAGTCCTCTATTCTCATGAAAATGAGAAATAATTTCAGCTGCATCTATTGCATGCCACATGTTAAATTACAAATTAGTTGCTATCTGTAGAAAAGAAGGGTAGCTGACCTCTTACACCTATATACAACAATTACGTTAACAATTATGATATATACAACAATTTTCAAGTCCAAGGCAATTGTATTGGATTGGATATTGCCCCGCGGTACAGGATGCCAGAATAAAAAGACATAATAAGATATGTGAATTGATAATACAAGAAGCAAAAAAGAAAGATTGGCAAATTTTTCAAGAACCTTTATTAAGAGATACTCAGAATTCGTCTTCACTAACTGCTTGCACAAGGAAGGGGGGCTAATTCTGTTCCCTTTTTTAATTTTTGCTCTTGTCTAAATGTTGCTGCAGCCAGAAGTTGGGAAGCTTGAAAGCAGACCTGAGGAAGAAAAGTGGAGCCAAGTGCATCCTGCTTTCCTAATGTTCACACTTTTATGGTAGATAATAAACTAGACAAGAAGGTAGCCAGAAGTATCAACAGTATGTCTTCACAGGTAAATTTTGGCTGGCTAAGACTGCATGCAATGTATCCCCATTCCCCAGAACAGACAGATCACATTTAATCTCCTGTATAGGCCCTCTCCAAACCACTGTTTAGCTTACAAGTCTCATGTGTGAAGCCCAGTGAACTGGAAAAGCAGGAACCGGAATGCTAACTGATGCTTCCTGCAGATTTATGATGCTCTTCTAAGCTGTCACACTCAAAAACTTGCTGTGGGCAAGAATGGATCATACCTCACATAGATATGGAGCTATGTGAAGTTGTTGTTAAAGTTTTCGTAATTTAATGGCCAAAATGATTAGTCCAGTCATCAGATTATACATGCATAGTCCAAATTAATACAGAGAAGTCTCAATAATGGTGTTAAAATTGTTATTCAAGAAAAACCAAACAAACAAAACCAAAAAACACACACAAAAAAACCACCAACTTTTTGATATTTATCCTTTTTTCCAGTACTATGCTAATTCTTCCAGTGTCTGTCTGGTTCCTACAGCTGACCATTCCAACCTTACTCAGGAAGACTGGGTGGTGGGTTGTGATGTGTCGTCAGTAGCCTGAGATTTCTGCCCCAAGTAGTATGATATTTGTGGTGGAGCTTGCTTCATCGTCTCTTCTGGGAGGCATGTGATGCTGATGCTGGTGCGTTGCTCTTCCTCTGCTTTGGATCTTCTGGGATTTATTTTCATACATTTTCTTAACACGTTCTTTCTTCTGATTATGCTCATTATTCAGTTTTTCTGTTCTTCTTGTTATCTCCAAAACTGGTTTTACCTGAGCAACACGGCTGCACTTCTGCAGTGACCACTGATTAATCTTTAAGATTTGTGTTTACAATCTGGAATCTCTGGTACATCCCATGTCTGTACTTTTCCACATCACATTTTATTTTGACCTCACAGACTCTTCAGTCTACACTGTAACTCTTTGTTACAACTATATACTAAAGGTGATCTAAACCAGACACAGGCCAGTTACCTGACTGCTAGACAATTGCTGTCCTTAAAAAAAAAAAAAAAGTTAAAATCAGCTCAGCCTAGGCAAGCCAAGCCAAGTCATCAGTCCAGGCTGACTAAGCCTTGACTGTCAGGTCAATGCAAAGCCTTTGGCCTTTAACTTGTAACAGCAGAAATCATAGTGACCGGGCTGCAAAGCTTCCCTGCTGTACGTATGTCAAGACTTGAATTCAAAACCCCTCTCAGATGGCTCTAGAAAAAGACACTTCTTGGGATATTGCCACAGGCAGGTCCCAGCCATCTAATAAACCCTGATGACTCCCACCTCATGTACCAGTTCAGCTGTTGCACCAAACCGTCCCTGGGTTCACGTTGTAAGTAGCTGCTCCTTGGCTGCTCTCTTGCTACTTTTGCCTAATGCTTTAGTGAGAAGCTCTCAGTCATTGGATCAGCATGAGGATGTTAAAATCTCCTCACTTTCCAAGCATCTATCTGTAGTCTTTAATCACTGTTAAAGACCATCTCTGGCATCCTGGACTAATCATGAGGTTGGGAGTGCTCAAACTTCGCCAGAATTTTATTCTACACTGCCATGATTTCTACTGCTTTTAAGACTGATTTCAGCTTCCTCTGTAACAGCCCTGCTTCACACTGAACTGCAATTCTGTGCTTTGTCCTGCATTTCTGTGTATCAGTAAATGGTATCTTTCAGTATATTTCAAACCCAGTAGAAGAACACTTAACGTCATAAACTTAACAACTCCTTCTTCTCTCTCTTTCTCACTACAGTACTCCAGTCTTTGTCTGAGTGCAAGCTACCATGAAGCAGACACTGCAATTTTTCAGCAGCTGGTTTCAGCTGTTTTCACAAATTTAGAAGCATTACACAGAAGAACAGCTCCCAAAGTCTTTGACCAAGAAACCTCTCACTGAACTGAAAGGTTAGTTAAACATCACATACTTTGGCTCACTAAGTGCATATGAATTGAAGCTATTCAAAAAATGAATTTTGGTTTCCCAAACTTATTAGGGTCCTGGTATTTGTCTCCAGTTCATATCAAAGGAAAGTCAAGATTTAAAAAAAAGAATTTCCTAAGAGACGTTCTCCATGCCACAGATAAACTACACAAACAAATAAATGAAACCAAGCTGGTGATTTGGAAGCTTCCCTGGAATTTAGAGATGAAAATACCCAGAATCACAGAATCACTGATATTGGACAAGACCTCTAGAGAACATCTCTTCCAACCTCTCTGCTCCAACCAGGGTCAGCTAGAGCAGGTTGCTCGGGGCTGTGTCCACAGCCCTGCACTGTCTGACATAGCACAGCTCAGAGCTCCAGGTCACTGGTCAGGCTGATGTGCAGTTTGGCCACAGAAAATCTTCCATACAACATTTCTTTGCCTGCTTTCCAGAGATGGCAGTGCTAATATTTAGGTTTGTAATACATTCCTCCGTGGATATGTGCAGAATGTGGAAGGAGAGTCAGCAGCCTTATAAATCCCTGCATGCCTTCGTTCATCTTTTGGTATGGGGCATGACCATACTGTTTCCCTCCTGCATAAGGACTGGCTGAGACACTGCAAAGCCAAGAGCTTTCTTACACAATGTCACTTTGGCTTTCCTCTGTTGTGCTGTGACTTCTTTTGGTCTAATATTGCAGTTTGGTAACATAGCTCTGGATAGCTTCCTCCTTGCCCTAAAAGAATGCTGTCATATGCACTTTTAATGCCTGGAGGACTCTCTGATGTCTGTTACTGTTTATATGATATACTCAGGAGATGAGCTGATGTCCCTAGACTGTCAAACTACTGCAGTGCTACTTATAACTCGTATAGTGATGTCTCATTTTAGATATGACAGTTTCTTCTTCAGTGGGCTCACTGGACCACATCACATTCTGTGTTTTGATAAAGCAAAAGGCTGTAAAAATAGCCCTTCTTCTGTTTGCCATGTTACTGTGTTGTCTTTTGAAACTATTAGCTGATGCTAATTATTCTTAATGCTACTATTAAGGTATCATACTCAAGCTAAGTAATTAGAAGGAGAGGAGCATCTATGTTCTTATTAACTAAAACTGCTAAGAAGCACAAGCATACGCTCGCTTGTTCAAACTTTATCCTGTTTTCTGTAATTTACCAGTTTAAGCTGCCCACTGTGCTGCTTGGTGGCCAGCCAGGGCACACTGGAGTGAAGCCGAACCCTCATCCAATGCATTTGAGTAATATATCAATGTTCACACTGAGAGTACTCACAAAAACCCATCCTCTTTCAAATTTCATGCACATACAGAAGGACTCTGGGACTGTACCAGCTGACACAAAACCCCATACCCCTCCAAATTCATTACTGCTGAGTTTGCAAACAACAGTTAAATCACATACAGACTTTAGTTGTGAGGGTGCTTCAAGATTTATAACATGCCCCATGTTTTGACCTCCAGATACTTTGCTCTTTCTTAGTACTATCTTAAGCATCTCTTCTGTGATGGTAATATCTGCTGGAGCCATTGCCCTAATCTTATGTGGAGGGTACATCTACATCTACATCTACATTTGTCTGATCTTTGGTCAGATCTCAAACTGTAGCTGCTTATCAAGAGGCACAAACAAGCTTTTCTATGTTCTGCAAGCGAAAAGTGCATTTATTCTTATTAATTATACTGTGGTCCTGACAACCAGACATGCATCTTCTTCATTAATGTCCTTTTATTCCACTAGAAGGGCTGGATTGACCTCCAGGTAAATAGGGTACAGCTTCTCTGTATGCCTCTCAAAAGACCTGAAAAATGCATATTGCAGCTATTCTCTTCCTAACTGTCTCAATATCTCAAGCAGGGTGGCTTTATGCTTCTAGAGCTTTAGCTGGATGGGATTGTGTTTCTCGCCTGTTTTCTACTTTGCCTGACTGTAGCTTAAATTGTTGTTTGCCTATATTTTCTCATGCAATTTACATTCTTGGCCAGTCTACTTCTTTTTCTGTCTCCTCTGTTTCCTTCATTAATTTCTCATTACTTGTTTTTTACATTGTTTAGACAAAAGTCCAAGGTCTGACCACTGACCAACTCGGTGCTGTTGTCAGAACATTTGCAGGAGGTTTCTGCATAGGTTTCCAGGTGATCTGAGTAGACCAATGATTGATCCAGATGTGCTTGAATAGAAAGAGCCCTTGGCATCTCCATCATTTTTTGCCTTCTGCCCTGCCCTCTGCTATTCTAATTCCAGCCAAATCTCTGCTGTCTCAGGAGATGTATAAAACTCCCTTCCCAAACTTCTGCACTTTCTGTACAAAGAAATACACTCTATCTATCTTTGAAGTTGAAATTACAGATGAAAATCACTGTCCATTCCCACTGGACTAATACAGGATTGATTGTTCCTCACAGAATATTACCCAATCTGACCATAAAGGACAAAAAATGATAGCAGTTTTACCACTTTTCCTGGGAGACTGTGCCACATCCAGATCAAAGTCTTTGTAAGGAGTTTGTGCTGATAATCAGATTCATTTTTTCAGTTTTAAATTTAGCCTGTTACTCTGAGTTACCTTCTATTGTATGGCCCTTAATCAATTCATCATTATTATTGTTGCTGTTTACATTAATGAAGTAAGCAGTGGAAATGTTTGGCTCCAGTATAATGTTTGCTGGTTTGTATGCGTGTAATAAAAGTCTCCCTTGCACTGAAGAGTTTATAACCTCTTTGTGACTTAAGATAAGGGGCTGATGCAAACACTGAGAACTTATAGGACAAGGTGATGGTATAGCAAATTCATACAACGAACCAGTCTCAAAAATAGGCAATCTGTCTTTCTGAAACCTGCTGTGTATTACTTGATTATGAAAATATTTAAAAACTTATTCACGGCCATAACTGGTGTCCTTTTATGTTTATACATAGATGGCCCCTGCCCCAGGAAGTTCACAGTCTAAATAACAGGGTTATCAAAGATATAGATAGACATGCCTGCCTCAAGCACTGCTTTCCTAGGTGATACCCTTGCATCTTTCTGAAACAAAGTAATTGGTCTTCAAGTATCTTAATGAGGAATTCAATCCAGAGTCTAATAGGGTGATCCACATTGAAACAAAACACAACTGTGGATTTTGAGTTACAACAATGCAACATTAGAGAAACAGAGGAATGCAAGATCAATGTTTCTGTCTTGCTTGCATAAACAGAGTCCATTACGTGCAAACCCACCCTACTCATATGTTATTTTATCAGTCTAAGCTCTTAGTTGAGCTGTCCTTGGATTTCTATGTCATGGTAAGCAGATGAAGGGCTCGACTCCTTCCCCCTCCCTCCTCCCCAACCAGCAATGGCATTGCTTTTCTGGGTACCCTTCTGCAGACCAAAAGCTTCCTTAGAGCCTGCAAGTTCGCATTTTGTCTGCTTGCATAGGTCCATCAAGCACCCAGACCCTGCGAAATTGGCTTTTAGCTGCCTATGGCTGCATACATCTGCAATGACAAAAGCAACCCTTTCAGCATAAAACATTGTTTACTTATTCCTGTAAGATACAAGGCTTTCAGAGCAAAGTCTAACAACCACGCTCAGGCTAAATGCATGGGTATTAAGTGCATCTTCATAAATTTGCATCCGTTCATCCTTTAGAGTTAGAAACATCTCACTCTGTCACCACATCTTTGTCTCCCTGCCTTACTGTGAGACAGGCAGACTGTCAGCCTTTCACTAACTCACATTAGCCTCACTTACCCAAACTCCTCCTTTCCTTTCAAGCAGTGTTACAATTTTAGGCCCCCTTTGATTTTTATGTCATTTTTAGCTTCAGAAGAGTACCACTTACTAGCTGAATGGAGCTTGTGGATAATTTCTCCCTGTAATTCGTGGTGGCCAGCTGTTGCTATGTAACTCCTAAGATATGTACCTGAACTGTTTTATCTGTGTGATGGCTTTATCTTTCATGCTCGGTACAGTGCCTTTTTGCTTTAACTTGACTGAAGAAAGGGAAAAAAAAAAAGAACTATGACCAGATTATCAACTTAATTGAAATTAATGGTGCATAGAAAGAAGAGCAGCTCAACAGAAGTTAAATAGTATTTGGATAAGTTAGGTGCCTGAAAGCCAGTGGGGACTGATGAAATATGCTGTAGAGGACATCAGGAAATACCAGAAGCAATAGTTGCATGATAAGAGATTATTTTTAAGTTCTCATGAAGGAAAAGTACCAGAAGAGAAAAAAAAAAGGCAAACAGTACTATCATAAAAAGAAAGGTGAATTCCAGATGAGTGAGCCTAACTTTGATGCTTGGAAAGAAAATAGACTGAATAATGAAAAAGTTCATACATAAGCACCTAAAGGAAAGGAAAGTGATAAGAAACATCCAACACTGATTTGTCAAAAACCAGCTGAAGACAGGATAATTTATCTAGTTAGTAAGGGGAAGCACAAATCATTGATATTTCCCACAGTTATGCTCCACCATCCCTGTGAAAGTTGTAACTTCTCCAACTTCTCATGTTGTAGAAATGTGGTTCCATGACTTTCAGCAACCTCCTCTGGGTAGACTGTGAATTTTTAATTTAGTTTAAATTTTAATGATTTTTTTCTTTTAAAATTTGCAGCCTAATTTGCCAGTTTATTGCAGTTCTGAGTTAAGGTAATGGTGATTAAAGTACCAATGCTGCTTCCTTAAGATCTACCTGTTTACCCAGTGAGTGGTGCCAAGGGAACAAATACAGCCCCAGCTTCATAAACAACCCCTCGGAACGGATGCATTTCTTGGAAGGAGAACATTTCCTTGTGCACAAGCAAAAAAGCATGCACCTATTCCTGGACAGAAGAACATCCAGAGGCAACTCAAACAATGCTTAGCACCCATGTGTGGACAACGGAGCTGAGCTCTAGGTAGTCTGTGGAGAACGAATCAATATAGTTGACAGAGCAGAGACAGAGCAGCAAATAGGGGAACTACTCATTCCCCATGGGGTTGCATACATTTATACCACTTAGGTGATGCCCCTATAATCTGTAAACTACAGATTGCAGTTGCCAGGGTAATCAAGGGCATCTCAAATGGAGATGCGTGTGCTGTGTCTCCACCAGCTAAATGCAACCTTAGAGACCTAATGCACAGACTGGCAGAAAGACCTCCACAGGCCCATATGGCTCCTTAGTCAACACAGTCAGTGGCTCCTCTCAAATGATTCAGGTCACCCTGTAGCAGACACCAGGGCTCAGCTCAGTTGTCCAGAGTTAGGTGACTAATATGGCTGAGATTTTTTAGCCGGCTTCCAGGTTGGGCTGGGAAACACGATACAGTCTAATAAAAACCCATGCCTTCTGGGACTGCTGTCCAGAGGTGAGGTGGGGTTCTCTGGGCAGCTCCAACAGTACCAGACGGTTTTCCTTTAGCACTTGAACATCGCTGTACCTCTGGAGTGGCTAAATTAAGACACCTTGCTGACAGGCAGACACCTGTTTGTGGGCACAAAAAGGCAGGACTTCATCTGAGCTGAATTCCGTTTCACAGTTTCACTTTTGAAGTGAAGTAAGGCACTTGCCCTTAATGCAAGCCTGGAGAGTCCCTGCAGGGAATTGGTGTGGAGAAGCCAGAGCATCGTATACAGAAACAGAGTTTACAGTGACTGTGTTCTGTAGACAAACCCTGTGACACTGCTGCAAACAAGGTACATGGCACTCAGGGACTTCTTATACACCGTCATTTACTTAAGGCCCCAGAGGGAATTATTCACTGAACCTGGCAGGGAGCAGACTCCAGCAAGAGCACAGTGCCTGTTGCTCAGCACTGCTCTGTAGTAAAGAGGACAACAAATTGGAGGGAGCCCAGAGCAGAGCAAAAGGAGTGATACAAGTGCTGAAAAACATGATCGATGAAGAAAGAATGAATGATTGGGTCTGTGGGTATGTGGATGTGCATTAGTCACCTTCAAGTGTCTAAAAAGTTGATACGAAGAGAATTCTGATCCATTGCTCTGTGTCCGTGGAGGGCAAAAAAGTAAAACCCAAGTGTCTTGGTTTTCAGCATGGAGACATATGTTAGCTAATAGGAAAGGGAAAACAGACAGCAAACCTTCTAACAGGAAGGATAGTGGAGCTCTTGCACAGATTGCCTCAGAAGGCAGCAGATTACCAGCTAAAAAGCTTCTAAGATGTTACACAAACTTCTGCTAGTGGTGGCCAAGATTTATTTAATCTTTCTGCAGTGTGGAAGGGTGACCTCTTCTCATCCCTTCTAGTCCTACACTTTGTTGCTTTTATAAATGTAATTCATGCCTAGCCTCCCATCATTTAATTTTGCTGAGTTAGATGGGAACACAGAACCGAAGAGGGAAATAAGGATGCTTTTGTGCTTCATCCAAAATAAGAAAGTCATGTTTCCAGTTTAATGATCTTTCATACAGACTCTATTATTCTTACTAGTATTTAATGAATTCCTAATAGCACTGATGGGACCACCATCTCTACAGAGTCTCCCTATAAATCCTCCCAGTAAAGCTGCCTTTTTGCCTGACTCCTCTACAGCACAGACAGGAGGATCAATATGGTAAGACATCAGTGAAATACACAGGCAGGAGAAGGAAGAAGAGGAAATAACAGAAAGTGGAACTGGGTAAAAAAAGAGAGGGAATTGGTGGAAGAAGTGATGTAGAGATGCAGAGTAAATGAAGCAATGCAAAAGGTGATAACAAGAAGAAACACCTTGTGGTGAGAGAAAGAAGGGAGAAAGCAAAGAAAGCTGTATAACAAGCAGGGCAGTGATGTTGCATTAGAACAATTCATTGTATTTCCCTTGACAGAGACGGAAATGAGAAGTTAAGCACTTTCTTCATTCAGGAAGACCGAGGGAAAATAGGCATAATGTACCCAGCCACCCACTGCTTTTTCGAGCACAACAAGATGAAATGTTATTCCTCTCTCAAATAAAAGGTACAAGACAGAGAGAGAGCATGGCAAGATTAACCATCAGATGAGGAAAGGAAGACAGAGGGGTGCCAAGGAGGCCGTACAGCCCCGACGTGTGCCAGGCGTGAGAGGTGCCTGAGCTTGCTCAAAGGCCCATGTGGGTCTTACGGAAGCACAGGACCAGCCAGACTGCCCACGACATAGCATTCAGCACAGGACTGACGCTGAGCTCACACACTCATAGCAACAAAAATTTTTTCCTCATTTAATGAGAAGAGAGACTTACGTCTGTCAGGCTGAAATGGTTCGTCTCAACTCAGTGGCTTGTATTTCAGCGAGCACTGCCTTTCACCAGGGCTAGCATGATTGCAGGGCGTACCATTCCCACATGCTTTCCAGAAACACATCCATTTTCCCAGGAAAGGACAATGCCTGAAAACACACCTATATTGCTGCCTGGTGCAGAGCAGCAGCAGGTGAAAGGCAGGTTGAAAAGCTGACTGGCAGAGAATGATCTTCTTAGACAGACAGCAGCACACTAGGCATCGGGCTGTTACCATCAGCATATTCAGATGTCATCTACAGCACAGCATGGTTTACAAGTCCCTCACACAAGCTAAGTTAAAAAAAAAAAAATTGGAAAAGGGAAACATACTATGACAAAAACCCCTCCAACTTGATATTCAGAGATGGAGAAGCAAGTAGGGGGATGGAGGGTCACAGTCACCCTCCTCCATAAAACAGTCTTGAAAGCAGAAGAATCAGTACACACAAAATTCAGTACCTTTATTAGGAACTATGCACAAACACAATTTTTTCATTCTCAAACATTATCCTGTCATGTGTGTATACTGATCTCCCACTCATTGCAGTATTTCTGTATCAGGCATATGGATAGTACCAGATCATTCTCAATGACTCACTATTTACGTGCAAAATGTCATGAACATCTGAGAGTGTTTTACACCTGGAATGCTATATTTGGCAGCACCAAGTGACTCAGTTTTGCTAGCAATGTTAGCAACAGTGAGAAAAATAAATGGCAATTTTAATTACATTTTGTAGATATTTTACAGCAAGCATTTTTATTTTGGCAAATAAAGACATCTGGAGTCTAAATATTTTACCTTCTCTGCTCCCACTGCTTTAAGATGGCAGGGAAGGGACACTATGCATTGCTGTTCCCATATGTATGCGCTGTGTTATTCGCAGAGGCACCAGGAGCAGAACTCAAGTCAGACACCGTGGAGCAGGACAACAGACAACACTATACAGTCCTCACAGGAGCAGGGATCTGCTGAAGGCAGGTGATAGCGCAGAGCTGTATCTCAAGGTGAGATTAAGCTGTGCACACGACAGAGAAGGACTCACTAACTGCATGTGTTCTTTTCTGCCTTCCACAGTCTTCATAGCCTGGATGCCAGGCTCGAGGCCACAGGACTACTGCTCCTCTTGCACACACCAGCCATGCCCACGCAGCACTCAGGCAGGAAGCTTGCAGGTAGATAACAGCTAGGGTCAAGCTCCTACACAATACGAATTTTTTGGTTTTCCTGCTCTGACAGGTGAGATGGTCCCAAACCTGTCCAATGACAAGGCACAACAAGAAGAAGAAAATAACTTATGTGGGTTTTTTTTTTAACCTTGCTCTTCCTAATAGAAGAGCTCACACTTTTGCTGTTCTTCATTACTAAATATACTGAGTACTATAAAAGTCATCACATGTGCTGGAGACTATCCATAAGGGACATTATTTTAAATACTTTCTCTATTGTTGCAGCAAAGAAGTCATTAGATCCCACTGCAGAGCAGTGAGGGATACCACCTCCTTTCCTGAATTTATGATCTGTGAGCTAATGCTCTTTCTAATTGAAATGGTTAGTGACTAATGAAAAAAATAAAGGATACAGCCAAGCTTGGCTATACTTTGGCAAGTTCATCAATATGTATTTTCCCATGACACTCAAGGATATTTCCCATAAGAAGGTAGGAATCAGGCTGTGACATATGAAGGCATGAAGCAGATATCCTTACCCCATTTACCCTGAATACTCACCAACACAAAGTATCCCTGGACACTCCAGAAACTATAGCTCATACTTTAAAGTCTGAACCCAGAATCAGCATTTCATCCTCCTCCTAAAGCTCCTCCTTCAGCTTCAGTGAAACTGTGCTTTAAGATCTGTGATATCAGATCTCATGTGGGAAAAGATCTTCTATTTGAAGATGTATGTGTATGTTCATTTGCTTTTTAACTGTGGATGTAGGTCTACTTATACAGAGTACTCCTTTGGAGCTACGTATGAAATAGGAGACAGCTGATTTTAACAATATTCAACAAACACTGTGTTAAAGGACTAAATAAATAAATAAATAAAATGACTATTTCACTGCATTTAATTAACTGAAATTGGGCAAAGAGACAGACGTGAATGGCAAAGCAACTAATTTACTCCCATTTGGCTGAGTCAAAGCCCCAGCAGTATTCTATGTGTCATTTACCTGACTTTGTGTTGCTAGGAAGCCTCTTGCTAAACCCAGTTTTTAGCTGAAAGATTTCTAGAGCACATCAGGTCATGTAATAGACAGAACTTGGGTTGAGCTGGGTTAAATGAAGTTTTTAAATCCCTGATTTAACTTCCTCTTAAACAAAAACAGTTCAACCAAACCAGGAATACGTGAACTAGGAGTCACATTTTCCATGTCCAGCTTCAGGGTTGTTGCCCAAGTAGTTGCCCAGGCTTGGAGGCTACTCATTGTCACACAGCTGAATCCAAAGGTGTCTGGTATCTTCCATTTGGAGGTTCTGCATTTTCCCCCCAAACACTACGAGAGGCTAATGCAAAGGCTCCAGGCTAAGTGTGGGGTGGAAGTCTGTATCTGTTAGACTTTTTAGTTGAAACGTCATCAACAGTCTCCTTTACAAATACATGTCCTCTTTGAATCTCATATGTAGGATGGTAAAGAGAAACGAACTATCTAAAATGTGCAGTGCTAAACTGAGCATGGCTTTGGCACCGACTTGAACACTACCCATTGCTGCTTACCTGTCACCAGGCTGTTTGTCACACTTGTGGCAGCACTTTCCCAGTCAAAGCCTATGCTGACTTTGAAGCTAGCATGAGCAAGGGATTCTTCCCAACAAGCAGTTTGGACATGGCCACCCTACTCACCCACATAAGCAATGCTCATCCACTCGCCAGAAGGCCAGAAAATAGCCCTTGGCTCATTTTATTTGGTGACAGAGACAGAGCTAAGGAGGATGACTGGTCAGACCAGGTAATTAGGACAGAATCCTTTTTATTCCTCAGTCTGGTAAAGAGAAAATGAAAACTGTGTCTCCCCTCCCATAGGATGCTGTCAGGATGCTGCTGGCATTCCTTATTCCAAGCTATTTGATGCCTCAGCCACCTGCTGCTATCAGGGTAGGCATTAGCTTTGCAGTGCCACACTCCGTATCAAAAATGAGGGCTCAGTGAGGGGAAAGAGGGAGGAAATTCTTCTGTTGTGACCGGACTGGACAGGAAATTCTGGTAAAGCAAAATCTAATCAATCTTCTGAAAAGTATAGTTGCAGGTAGAGTTAGGTGAGTGCCAGAGTAGTGTCAAGCTGTGTAATTTCTCATGCCTTTAGAAAATACTCTCCAGAACTGCTCCGGGACTTCTTGCACAGACCCTGGCTTGAGCTGCTCTGGTGCCACACAGACACAAAAACCTGCTATGGGGTTCAAGTTGCTCTGGGCTGTATTTATCCCAGCCTTTTCCCAAAGGGTGGTTTTGCAGCCCTGGAGGAATCTTCAGTCCAGATACAGTAACTACAATGACAAGAACTACGTTGAAGTCAAAGTAATCAGAGCACTGAAAACTGCCAAATGTGCAGAAATATTCCTGTTTTTCCATGAACTGCTGCTCCGCATGCTGACTCGCCACCATCTCCTAGAGGCACTTCCACTGTGCACAGAGAAGTAGAGGGAAATGGGAGATGAACCTTATTAACCTCTGGAAACCCCACGCTCCAGACCTTAGAGCTGCTCCAAGGATCTGCTGCTGCTTTTTAATGTGTTCAATAAGAAAGGTATGCAAGGGATTTTATCAAAAAGGAGGATTTATATATATATACACAGATGAATGCTTCACTGCATGTGCCATTAGCACGATGTGCCCCAGATGCATCAAAATGCAACACTGGACATGCAAATTCTGGGTCTCATTAAGCCCCACAGCAGGATCAGTCTGCATGGCAGGAGCTTGCCCTTAGAACAGATGCTCTGTCAAAACACCTAATGAGCCAAAAATCAGGGAAACGTAATCAGCTTTGCTAAGGTCCTCCCTGTTCTTCCACCACATTTGTACTGGGCACAGTATTGGTTCAAGCCCATTATTTTCAAGCATCATTAAGAGTACAATGAAGAGTGATAAATTATTGCTTTAATGTGAATATAATGACATAAATATACTTTTAAAGTAATTAGCTTCGCAGCCTTGAGAGTGTGAGAAGTGTCATCTTCCCATAAAGTTCATACAATGCTGACAGTAGTGAGGTTCAAGACATGCCGGTGGGATTGACTGCTGCCCAAAGAAAGACCTGCAGAGGAAAGGCTCATCTCTCAAACAGGGGGTAGCTGCCTTCAAGATTTCTGCTTGGTCACTGCACAAAAGCAGTATGGGATTGCCCAGAGGTGAGAGCACCAGGCAAAGTCTTGGATATAGTGTTGGTTGAAGTGTTACTGCCCATGACTACCAGACCCCAAAGCGTCCCCTGTTATTTGCACAGTTCGCTTCCCTTCTCCTGGCACAAGTAACATGGGCTTTAAACCCCATGCCCTGCTTAACGCAGAGCTGATTATTACAGCCTACTGAGCATAGGTGTGTTATAGGAAACCATGCTCTCGCGTGCTTCAGTTTACCAAAATCAACTCTTCAGTGGTTGGGACCCTCTAAAATCTTTGCATACAGCACTCCCCTTCTCAGTCACATCAAGTTTAGTGCATTCGTGCACATGAACTGCTCTTCACACTCCCCTGTGCCCAGAAGTCCCAGAACAACCTTGGGTTCTCACCAACACCACAAAGGGAGGCGCAAGCACAGGGGAGACCTTCCCAACAAAAACCAGACAGCTGTTCAGTCCAATACCTTTCAGGTCCTGGATGCTGCAGTGGCAGAGAGGTAGTGCCCAGGCAGCCAGAAGCCAGGCTGCTTCGGTGTCAGCATACACCAATATGACAAATAACCTCATGGCAGTGAGGCTCTGAGTTCAGGTTGCTGGTGTCACCAAATGCTCCTGCGAAGAACCTCTGCTTTTCCGTGTGCTTAAATAGGAGAAGACCATCAGTCAAGACAGGGATGGCAAAACATAAAACTCATTGCTGTACATTACACCAGAGCAGAACAGTTTGTGCAAAGCTGGGAGATGTTCAGGTAGAAGGTGCTGTTATAGAAATGCAAGGTATTATTAAAAAAAGTCTAATTGTTTAAGCGTGGGGATTCAGGACACCAGAGTTTCTCTTCTCTCTGCCCAAATTATTGTGAACAGCCCTCTGGATTTGACCAGGAGTGGCTTCTGAGTTTTAAATCTGCTAAAAAATTAACTGCTGCTCATTACAGAGTGATTTATACAAGGGTTAGCTGCTCTCATTGGTCTCTCATGATGATTAAAGACTAAAGTAATGACCAATAACTCTGGGATTAAGGTTTAAATATCACTGCCTGGGAACAGAAGACAGCAAAAGGTGGCTGAATGGATCTACATTAATATTGAAGTGTCATTCTAATGAAGATGAGGCAGTAGCAGCCAGGCAGTGATTAGGACAGGATATGGGGAGAGATCAGAGTAGAGATCAGAGGGGAGCATGTGCCGATTAGCTTAAAATGAGGTTTAAGAAGGCTTGAGCTGCAATCTCTGTTTCTGTAAGTATGGCAACTGGTTGGCTAACGAGAAACAGCTGAGGTTGCATTGGAGCTAGAAATTTTTTTCCCAGAGTCACTCAAGACTAGCTAATACAGTTCACCTTTGATGACGTTTAATCAGCAGCCAAAACCATCTGAGAACCTACATAGAGAGGTTTCCCCACAGTTTAGGCAAAGTATAGCTATCTTGCAGTCTTACAGTCTTACAGATTGCAAGAGCTATTACTAAGCATCTGATTAGGAGCAGTAGGACAGGTCCTGACGTTCATACTTGGTCAAAGATTCACAAGATACCACTGCAGTGTCCTTGTTTGTGCCTGGCCCCTGGGTGGAGACTTCTGAGTTTGTTAGAGTCCAGAGCAGCCCTAAACCTAAGCACAGCAAATCCTGTATCTACATGTTCATAAAGAATTTAATTCACAGGGAGCAATTTCTCAAGTGGAGGATTCAACCTCTCTTACAAGTCTAGAAAGCTGTTTACCCAGGGCTCCCTCTGTCCTCAACAGAAACAGAAGGGATCTGGAGTTTAGGATGAGATGAATTACCCTCTGGAGGCACGTGTACCTTGCCACTGACTTCTCGCTTGGAAGTTCACTTAACTAACGTGGTGATTGCTGCTTTCATACGGATTCCACCTATGGAGGCTAAAGGGAACCTCATTACTAAATTTAAAACCTGTAAACATATAATTCTTGGTAGTCACCTTTTAAGCTTTCAAAAGCAAAATGGGATGGAGTCGGTCAAGTTATGGTGGTTTGCCGAGTAGCACAGGCTTATGCAAAAGAACTAGCCTGCTACCATCACATGTCCACATTGCTCAGAGCCTCTCCAGGGCCCTGCCAAATCCTTAGGGGTTAGCTTTGTCAAACTCCGTGTGCTGAAGTCTCTCCCTGAACCATCTAGCTCAGTGTTACAGCAGTGCCTGCAGACTGCAATGCCACTTTGCTATCTTGCTGTAAACCCTTTGGGGCATGGACTGTCCGATTTTTGCAAAGCCTAGCACAGAGGGGTCCTGGTCTGTGATGGCAGTTTTCACTCGCTATAGTGGTCCAGATAACTCCCAGTGTTGTTTAAACAACACTGGGAGGCAGAGAGTGGTTAGTTTTAGTACATAGGTTGTCCTGAAGCACATAGGTAGGTACAAGGTCTATAGTACATAGGTTGTCCTCTTAAAGAACATTTTCACCAGTGGATAACACAGTCTTTGCAATGGAGGTCACTCTCACCATCCCACACAGAGAGGACCTTCTCAGCCTTGCTGCTTGGCCCTGTGCTGGAGATGCTGTTTCTTTGTATGAAGAAGGCTGCTAATGGGTTGAAGTACAGTTTTCCACTGGCAAAAGCATCTTTTCCTGGACACATGACCTTTGGGGAGTTCTTATTTGTTTAATATAAACAACAACAGCACAGTCCTGTTACTTTCAAAAAACAAAGTATTGCTTCCTCAGAGCGATCTTCATTAGTATCATCTTTAGCAATGAGGGCTGACAAATTCATTGCATTGAATTTGTAAAGCGCCTGGAAGATTTAAATGGCTCTATATGTTCACATAATTATGATCTAGAAGAAGAGACAAATGCCACCACAGGCCAGGGCATTATGCAGTCCCACGCTTTCTTCACTGACAGGTGTGATCTTCATTTGAGTGGTGAACAGCCAACTGGATGTGCACACACTGTTCAGCTTACTGGTGGTGCTAGGCACTGGTGATCTTCCTTTCGTATTAAATGGAATGGTTCCAAGGCCAAGGACAGGGAGACGTTAAGGAGAAACTGAGGCGGGGATGACTGTTTGTTGGTTTGTTGGTTTTGGTGGGTTTTTTAATGTATTTAATACAGGAAGCCAATGTGACCCTTTGAAGGGGATGTAGCAGACAAATGCAGGACAGATGAATTTTCTACAGAAGATGGTGTGATGGCTGGTACAAGTACTTAGGGGCTGGAGGAAGAAGTGGGAAAGCCTGAACTGAGAAAGCCACAGAGGAAGCAAAGACAGCTCTACAAAGGTTGGGCAAAGAGCTGCAGAAGAAGTGGGTAAGTTTTGAGGTGGACTGGCAAAGCTGAGAGGAACCTGAAGGTGGTGACAAACTATTTGACAGTGGACGGGGCAGCAGCCAGAGTGTGCGCAGATCCTTAGGGAGGAGCGAGAGCTGTGAGTACGCGCAGACCAAGGCAAACGAGTCCCGCTCTTTGTTCAGATGCTAGTTCACTGCAAAACCCTCGGCAGGAGCAAGACATATGATCAGGCTTCCATTTCACCTCTGCAGGCACTGTTTTTCCCATCTGCAGCATGACAGAAATTAATATTCCCCTATGGCTGGGGAACTGAATTTTTGATTGCTGGATGATGCTACAGGAATGCAAAGTGGGTTGCTATGAACGAAGTATGTGCATTTATTTTGTTGCTGACATAGTTTCTCAGGGCAAGGCAGAGGAGAGGGGGCTGGGTGAGATGTAGGATGCAGAGCACAGCAGACCCATTTTCACACCAGACCAAGGCTCCTGCCATATTGTGCTGACTGCTGACCCCCAGAAGAGTGTGCCAGATGCCCAGGGACATGAGGGTGTAAGCACTCTCCTTGCCCCTCCCCAGGAGTGCCCTGCTCCAGTAACCCTGTACTTCCCAAGGATCCTTCACCTGCCATGGCTGATGGAGGACACACAGATCTTGAAAAGAGGCATGATGGAGAGTTCCTAAATCAGGGTGGGGAGTCAGAAGATTTGTCTTCCTTGCTAGGAAATATTTTCACTGACTCCATAAAACACAGTTTGACGAGCCATAGGGAATGACCCTATCCCAGGGCTCTGCACTCAAAGGTGGCATCAAAGGGTTTGGTGCATCAGATACTTCTTTTGGTCCATAACAGACCCCTGTGATGTCCAATGGGAATAACAATTTAGGTAATTATAATATTGTCTTTTACACTGTGGGAGCATCAAAGAGACTGAGACAGATTGTGGACACACTGTGCCCATGGGAAAGGTTTCTCAATGGACCACAAACTTCCAGTATCTTCTGTTTATGAGGGCCCAGCGTCTCCCCTCCTGGACTGCAGTACTTTTAGAGTTTTTTGAGCCCAGTATTTCTGACTGGGGAAATCCTAAGGTTTCTTGAGTGTTCCTCCCCATCCTCCTCCCATCTGTCCACAGGGTTCCCCACCACCAGACCACGGCACTACAGGGAGAAACCTCTGACCAGCGCCCAGCCTCTTGGGCTGCGCAAGTGCTTTTCAGCAGAGCAGAGAAGCTGCACTTATTTAGATTTATATGGCATTAAGGACAGCTCTAGGCACCTTTGCCATCTATTAAAAACACAGATCAGACAGAGCGGAGCAGCCTCTGCAGTGGGGAAGTGGCTCAATCAGCAGCCTGGGGACATGGGGACATGGAGAGGGAGGGGGAGGAACCAGATGAAAACTCATCTTACCGAAAAGTAAAAAATCTGAATCGATAACCTTCCGTCCCCACTCCCAATCAATACTTCCCTCCCCAAACACATCACCTGACATTATTCAGCTTCTTTTTTAAGCTCTTCAGTGAATTCCTGGCTTCTGCCTGACTCTTTACAGGAATTTCAAACTCAAGGGGCTTCACTTTGTGGCAGAGTTGGCTCTGGAAGACGAGCTAATTCCCAACAGTACCTGCCGAAAGAGCATGTCGGCAGCCGTTACACTATTCTTCAGCAAGCAATCGAGCCATGCTTTTGCTCCTGCCAAAAGGCTGCGCTCTCTGCTATGTGGAGATTTATAGCAGGGCTCAGATAAATGGAGATGAGTGCTTTTATTATCTATCTGAAACCATGCAAATGCAGAGTGTGGGTTATGAGGTGAGTGAGAAAGGTCTCATTCAGCAACACAGAAGAGCCAGTTCGGGAAGTAAATAAAATGTTGGCACTTTCCCTTGTAGATACAGTGAGAGTGAGGGAGGGGGAGAACTATTTCTACCTGTGAATGTGGTTTCCAGAACTGATGGTAAAAGACCCCAGGGAAATGTAATTAAAGAAGTGTATTTAATGAGCAGAAGTCTCATCAGGAAAAAGAAAGTCTTTAAATAAAAAGCGACAGGAAATGATGGGACACAGTTTAACCCTTGGAGCCCCTCTGATTGTGTTTAAAATTTTCTGCTGAAGTCAAGTAGTGAGGCTCACACCAAATAAAAGAGGAAACCAAAACAGTCAGACTCCGAGGAATCAGACAATCCATGTAGAAATAGATATTTCTGCAAATTCCCTGCATTACAGATCAAGAGATGGCGGATATGACCTATGCTTTCTGAAAGATAAGATGCAATGTGGCCATGCAGGAAAGGCCTGGGAAATGAAAAGACTCACGATCTCTGGCTGTTTGTCCAACACAAAACAAGTCCCCCCAGGAGCCATTGGAGGAAGAATGCTGTCAAGATGACCAATGCTTCCTTTGAAGTCCAAGAGCAGGTTCTTTTATAACTGTAGAGTGAGAACCCAAGAACAAGATTACTTTTTGAATCCAGGCTATGGAGGGGAAAAACACCTGAAAGTTTATTCCTAGAAGCAAGACTTTTACAAGTTATCCAGTGACTTCAGTAGGACCAGTCACGTGAGTAATCAGTACTCACACGCATGCGTGTAAACTCCTGGCTGGATAAAAAGCAAGTTAAATATAGCATTCATTAGGGTGAAGAAACTGAGGTTAGTTTAATCTAAATTAATTTTTTATCCAGTTAAAGGGCAAGAATACATCTCTTCTGGCAATTTCCCCAAAGCGTCATCAGCAGGGTAGTAGTTTAAGAGATTCATATGATAATATCGTAAGACATAAGTAAAATGTTTAAGGATTTTAATAGAAATTAAGGCACGGCCAGGGACATGAATGAAGACTCTTGACTCTTGTTGACTTCAGTGAGGGCTACTGCTCAGCACCCAGACCTTGGTGTGTAACAGGATCACACAGCCAATAAGTAAACTGCCAGCTGCGTAGACACACCAATGATTAACTCATATTAATGTAGTTAATAGTGAAGCTATTAGCAAAGATGCTCAGAATCTCTTAGTCTGGCACTTTTAAAGAGAATCCTTGGAGCCAGGCACCAAACTGCTTTGCAAATTAGGAGGATTTGGCTCATAGAAAATAAAGCTAAACATATATAATTCATCCGTCCTCCTTAAGGCAGGATTAGGTACACTTAAGCCATTCCCACATGGTATTTGTCTACCCTGTTCTTAAAAACTTCGTGATGGAACACCTCCATCTTCCCCAGTTCTTCATTACCCTTACTGTTACAAAACTTTTTCCTGATCTAAATCTCCTTTGTTACGATTTAAGCCCTCTACTTCTTGCCCTATACACCCTGGGGATGGAGAGTAGTATATTCCATTACTCTCTGCAGCAAGAGTCATTTCTATTTTCAGATTCCTTTCCTCCAAGTTGAGAAACCCCAGTTCCTTGCTTTTTTTTCTTTTTTTGCCACTGTCCCAAAAGTTAAAAATGTCACTTAGAGGAGTCTAGTCATTTCTATACACACATTTTTTTCAAGGTCAGTGGTAAATGAAGAGCAGTAGGAATGAACTGGTCTACACCTTTATGACTTGATTCTGGTCTACCCTTTAAAATGACTCCATTGGCCTCCACAGGATTTGACCACAGAGTATTGCCCTGTGGCTCCTCACTCATTTGCTGTCCTGCTGTCCTTCCATCCTCACACACCAGGGCCACCATGCCTGAGCACTACAGACTCAGATCTGGGGAACTTCCAGCACTGCAGAGCTGCTGCTTCCTGTGGTTGCTGCCATTGCATCTGTCCTAGCTCAACTCTTAAAGCAAATTTCAGCAATAAGGTTGGGCAGATTTGGGCTTGGCTCAGTACTGGCCTACCAGGCTCTATCTGATCTCCCGTATTTGATCACTTAGCAACACAAAGTAAATAGGTATTACCGGTGCACAATCAAACCTGCTTTAACCGTTTGCAATGAATTGCTAACAAAAGTGATCTGCTGACAGAACGAGAGTGTTCATCACTAATTGCATTTCTCACAAGCATTGTTGAATGTTCAGCTATAAAGAAACTCGCATTATTCCAGCTTTTCCTTTATTCTGTTTTATTTGACCTATTTTCTCATTCTTTTTCCCTCCCTTTACATGCTTCTAAGAGAAGATTTTAATCTATGGAGGTGAGACTCTGAAAATCTTCAGCTGCAAAAAAAGATTAAAATTAAAAAAAAAATCATTTAAATTTATGAAAAGGTAACAATGTTTTGAAACACTGCAAAGCTTCAGAGCTACTAGTCTGTATTTTACAAGCTAACCGCATCTCTGTAAGCAAATTTACAACCGCACTTGCCTGCCTGATTTGCTGCTAAGATGAGGTTTATAAAAAAACCACCCAAGGTAGAGTGGAAATTCTAGCTAGAAAAGATACCAGAGCCTTTATATTGCCCTGTGTGGGCCTACTGAAGTGCTGATATTTTTAATTACCTTCACCTAGGGTGACCTGACTCATTATCATTAGCTCAGAAAAAGCATGTGATGTCATCAGCGACTCTTTAGGAGCAGGAGAACAACCAACCTTTACTAACACATGTAATTTTTACACACTGAGGACCCAGTACCAATAGTCGGCTTCAGTGTTGACACTTCTAGGCCAACCACAACCTCCCTTGTGCTGCACCGTGCATACACTAACAGACTGCCCCGTGCCACTCCGCTGTGCCAAAAGGTGCTTGCTCTCACAGCTGTGACATGGGACAGGGTGGGTTGACTGGACTGCCTGAGCTGTTGGACAAAGCCCATTCCCAGTGCCTGGAGACATGCGCTTACACATGTTGTTGAGTTTCTTCTTGGTACAGCAATACCTAAAGATCTCAAATGAGAGCAAAGGTCCATGGGGCCAGATACTGTATGTGCACACAGGAAAAGATGGGGTCTACCCCAAATAGGCAAAAGGAACAATTAATGTCTGTTTCATTACAGGGAACTGACATATAGCCCAGAGCAGCAGAGTGATTGTGGAACTATTGCCACCATAAACCTACTCTTTCAAGTGTGTTTCCCTTCACTCTCTGATCTACTAAGTGACCGAGTACATTTCCCCTACCTCTCTGGTCTGCAGCCCACACCAGCTAATAAGGGAGTTGCTCCTACAGAGAGGAGAGAAGAGCAGTGGTTCTCCACCATGTCATGGACTTTTCTTTGATGAAACTCAGACAATTACAAGTGAGGGACAGAGCCCGAGGACCATCATACTGTTGCTGACTCCATTTGGGTTGTTCCGTCTATGCTCACCAACCTGGCAATGCGGAGCAGAGACTTGTGACTAACTCCAGGAAGCATCATCCAACACAGTCTGTCAGCTTGGGGCGAGCACTGGTGTAGCCAAACTCCATAGTAGGTCTAATAGCTATGCAAAGGAGGTAGTGACACCAAGGAATTAATTTTCCCACATGAATTATTGGTATAAAGAGACTCCTACATTGCTGAGGACCTGAGATGAGAACCAGGAGCACAATGACAGCTCCTCTCTTGCTCCCCAAGGGTGCACGTCTGCATGCCCAGCGCTCACACTGCTGTTTCTGGAATGAAAGCACAACGCTGGATTGTCATTTGCCAGCAGCTGTCTTCTTATACGGATATGCTTGGCTTGATCACTTGTACAGTCAGCCTAAGAATAGCTTCCTCTCTAACATCTGATTTCTCTTAAAGGATAAAAATAAAACAATCAGAGCCTGGATATAAAAGAGCAAACTGCTGAACACTGCACTGCACGCATCTATGTTTAATGAAGGAAAATTTCACTTTACGAGGGGCACGAGTTATTTGTGTCAGCCATGTTTGGCCTCAAGATCAGTAGCTAAGCTGCTACTTCTTGGTCTGACAGCTAAACAACTTCATATTACAGAGCGCCTCAGTGCTCTGATCATCCTAGGCAGTTCAACTATTATCATGACCCCAGTGGGCTTGTAGCTGTGACTACTTTAACTCTCCCAGCCAATGCCCAGGAAGGATGCAGGCACCATCACAGCCAAGATCATGCCCAGCCAGCTTTTTGGAGGCAGGCACGCAGCTCTGGGCATGGGTTGTGCCATGTGCTTGACCTTGGTGGCAAACGACAGACTTTGGCTGGTGTTAGGCGTAGCTTGAGAGTCCTGGGGCCATATCAGGCAGCCTAAGAAAGATGCTTTGCTTAAACATACAAAGGTCATGAAGTTTCTGTTCAAGAGCAGTGTGGACAGCCCAGTTTAGGCTTCCCAGTCTGAGTCCCTGCACTGCCAGGGGAAAAAAGTAGTCACAATGTTTAGCCCAGATGACTTGAATATAGGCTATAAATAGCACTTGGTCCCTTTCCTTCTCCCCTCCCTATTTGCACTCTGCATTCAATAAGTATTTCTGTCATATTGAATCCTCATAGGACATCTGCGGTACATGGTACCACTTATAAAACAGATTTTTTTTTTTCTTTTTCAGAAACAAACAAACAAAAAATCCTAAAACCCCAAACCAATGGGAAATCAAATGTGATCAGCATTTTGCCCAGGATAATCAAACTGAATGATTCACTAACCAAGGAAGAAATGCTGAAATCAAGATAACTTTTTATCGGTGGATTTCTTTGCCACACAAAACAGACCTGTCTCTGCTGTGCCAGACCACCTGTCACCTCAATAAGATATTTTTCCTGATTCAAAAATAGCACAGAGTGTGCTGAAGCCAGATACAAATTAGCACGTATGCTGAACAACACGATTAAAGCCAAACCTTCAACTGATTGCTGGGGGCTGCAGCGCAAAAACCTGAGCATTCAGGGCAGGGGATATCAGTGCCAGGCTCCTGACAAAATCTGGTCCCGCAATGTACTCTATTACAGAAATGACGTCGGAAGTGTGTGAGAGCCCTAAAGGACAACCAGCAATGCAAGTCAGTGATGCAAGGCGGCCCAACATCGGTTCAAGCCATAATGCTATGAGACAGGTTTGTAAATGTATTTGTCCTCAGATTATAGGAGTGGGGAACATCATAGTTTGGGATCTGATGCTCAAGACTTGTCAGCAGGCAGAGGTCCTAACACCTCTGACAGCTTGCAGTCAAGCCACTTTTTGCTCCATCAAACCACAAGAAAGGTACTTCCAATCTTACCATCTCCTCAGGCTAAATCTTCTACACATTTGCCACAAACCCTAGATCAAAACCAACAAAACTGTCTGAGGGTGGGAGAAGGGGATCGTCATCATCTCCACTTCATGCCCAAGACATTGAGCCACCAGTGAACAGTTTGACAGATGTCACATGAAGGGTTTGTGTCAACACTGGGACCTGGATGCAATCCTCCTGAGTCCCAGTCTGATGCCCTTAATTAGGGTCTGGTTGTCCCCCTTGAAACGTGGTATTCGGCGGCTGGGCTTAGCTCGATTTTGGCTGGTAATTCCTCCCCCGTTCGTTCTCTTTCTTCTTAATTATATTTGATTTTTCTTCAGAAAAGAATTCTTTTCTATGGTCATATTTTTATGGGAATTTTAATGAGTCACTTGGCATGACATTAATCACTGAAGATTTAAAGTGTCTTCAAATTGTATTTTCCTTCCTCTTGAATGCCAGCTACACATTTTTGTTTAGAGTGAAATGCTAGGAAAAAAAAATCCTTCAGCCTATTTTCCTCAGTGCTAATTGGGGGTTTATTACTGCTTCATTTGCTTACAATTGAATCAAACAAAAACCTCCATCCCTTTTTCATGGTGCTGCTAATTGAATTGAGTGGGTTATAATGATATTACTGTATATACATAAATAAACATTTTTAAAATAAATAAATTAACATTAAAAAATATGCCTCTAAGGACAGAGACTTAGTTAACTGCATAGTTTTCTGAAGCAGATTTTATAGCTATTCTCAAATAAATGTGCACAGCTCATTTCTGCATTCAGATTACAAAGAAATCAGCCAAAGACAGTACTGCTGGAAAGGTCTGCGGATGGGATTTTCCAGAGAACCAAGCAGGGTGGAGTGCCTATTTGCAAGGGACTTCTGTTGGTATTTTGGCACATAATTTCCATGAATCCCAGGGAACACTGCAGACCTGCGTGCTTGCTGGGTACAGCACTGCAGTTGACGTTACAGCTGGCTGCTCTGAATAGCTACGGAGGGGACCATAGGCCTTAGCTGACCAGTTCAACACTTCTCTTTAGTTATAAATTCAGGATTTGTTTTGTGAAAATTGCTATTTAAAACAGCCAAGGCTGCCAAAAAAACATTTGTTGTGTCTGATGATAATTTGTGGAGAGTGTTTTATACTGTTCTTATCAATGTAGTCCCAAAAAAGCATCTTGATTCTTCCTCTACCTCAAGATTAACCATTGATGACAATCTCCCAAGATCCTCCCTAGAATGCTGGGGTTTTTTTTCTTTTTTTTTCCTGATCTGTAAAGTTTTTCTTTCAGCTAATGTGTTTTTAAAGAAAACAATCATTCCAAATTCATGGCGATTATTTTTGTCTCATTTAATCCCTACTCAACTCTAGTGCTAATAAGATTAGGTTACATAGATACTTTAGAGCAGGCATCTGACAAAGACGTCACCCCCCCTTATGAGTGAGAAATTGTGCCAATGTTCAGCTTTCCATTTTGTACAGCCCTTCTTGGAGTAAACTTATTTTGTTAACTGTAAGTGCACTGCAGCTATTTCATGGACAGTCAGTGCCAAAGTCTGCCCTCATATAATCTCCTTTTAACTGCCAAGAACTCCAGGAATTGCAAGAGGAATACTTGATTTATACAAGCATCGAAGAGGAGCCTGACACCTGAAGAAAAGTCAAGGGAGAAAAAAATCATGAATGGGGTGGAGAAAATGAATTGGAAATATTTATTTTCTATTTCTCAGCATACAAGGTTTCAAAACACCAACTGAAATGCTCAGGCAGTAGATTTAAAGCAAACAAGTAAAGCTGCTTTTTCAGAAAGCTCGTATCCAAACTGCCAACTTATTGCCACAGGACATAACTGTACCTAAAAGTGGAAAATTGTCCATGTGGGGTTTAGACACATTTACAGAAGATACGTGAATCTGCTAAACGCAATGGTCTTGATGAAGTCTTTGACTCAGTCAGGTTATTGACTGCTAGATACCGGGAGGGAAAGACTCCCTTGGCACTCGCTATGTTTGAAGTATCCTTTCTCTAAACTTCCTTGGGGCCACAAACCAGGCAGCCCTTTGCTGTGGTGGTTCTTATGTGCGCTCTCATGTAGTCTTTATCCTTAAACACAATAGATGAAGGGCATTCTCTTGAAGTTTACTTAAATGCAGAGGTTCTAGGTCAGTAGCTATTTAATTCTGGCCTCATGAGACATTAAGTATTGGGTTGGTTTTTTTGGGTTGTTGGTTTTTTTTCTTTGAATGATGTAGCACATTTGTAAAAATGCACCTTGAATATAAATGGAAAAAATCATGTTAAATAAATTACAAGGGGATTAGCTTCATTGAGTTTGTTTGTAATTTACTACGGAATTGCTAGTAGAGCAAATCTATTGGTGACACTTTATATTTCATTGGAACAGCAATCTAAATAAGATGCAATACAGTACATTGAATTTTTATGTACTTACCTGTAGTTGCATAATAAAGCATGAGTTATGACATGAGTGTGCTTATGTACAGTAGTTAATAGTCAATCATGTCAATTTTAATAACATGCTGCATAGAAAGATGCTGCCTGAGTGTTTTTAAAAATAAAGTATGTTTAACCCAGTGTATTAAACCCCTAGAAGCTTGACACTAACATATTACTAGCCCCTTTTGCTTTAGGTACATATACAAATTGTTGTTTAGTTATTGCAGGGCTGCTCATCATAAGTGCAGTGCTGCAGGCATTAGGATTTTTTATATCTGCACTGAAACATTTATTTAAAAGCAATTACGCACATCTGCATTTCAGGGCGGTTCTGAGAAGAAGTGCAGTTATGCCACAGGATAAAGGCTGGCACACCCCTTGGTCCTGCTTTCATCCTATCAGACTGTAGGCACCTAAATATCTCTGCTTAGGCAGCAACTGTGCTGAAATCCCTCTGTTGTCAGTGGTAAAGGCTGGAGGCAGCAGCTGGTTCACACCTCAACCAGACTGAGTTTCCCATAGAAAGTGCCTTGTTGTCCCTATTGACTGGGGAGTAAAGAGAGGGAAACTAGGGAGGAGTAGATACAGGGTCACTACACGCTCAAGATTTTGCTTCTAACTATATGCACTGTTTTCTCAAACCTACCCCTGGAAGAGACTGGTAGAAGGTCAGGCCTTACCTGGATGAGCAGGCTTGTCTGGCCGTGAACCTCTCTCCAGGGTTTGGTTGTTGCAGTCAGAAGCATTAAAGGCTCCTGCTTTACAGCACCGCTAACTGGTCTAGCAACTGCTAGCGAGCTAACCTAGTGAGAACTAGTTTCTCTGCATGAGCTTCCACTGGACCATGTAGACATAACTTTAGTTAAGAGCTTGGATAATTAAGGAAAGCCAGGACAGTATTCCCCCTTTTTCCAATGTCTAGATCATTTCTGCCAGGCAAAGGATATGATCATCTGCGTGAGCAGACATGACTGAAAAACTGTGGGCAACAACTTTGTTCAGCACAAACATGACTTTTTCAAAGGGCTACCTTTCAAAGTAGAGTCATGTTATTAAAATTCCCTGTACTCCTGCAAAAAAGAAAGGAATTTTGTATAAGTGAAAAAGACTTCCTGAGAAGGCCATAAGAATATCCCTTGTGGTAAAGGGCATAGCGAGATGTATCGACTGGGAGCAAGTCAATGAAGTTCAAACTGGAAATACAATGCAAGGTCCAATGGTTCCATTAAGTATTTCAAGGAGTTAACTAGCATGCTATCCAGTAGTAAATTAATGCTATGCCTTTTTGACATTATGCCTTGGGTTCAGCCATGTGTTATGAGGATGAGATGAGGAAACCGCTGAGTAAGGGTCTATATGATCATAACAGCCCCTCTTAGGGTCTTGGGTGCAATTCATCCAGTTTAATAGCAAAGCTTCTTATGACTTCAGCAGGGCTAAGATTTCATGCTGCAAATTTATTTCTGTGATCAGTCACGAGCCTTGACCAAAGCGTAATCTTGTCTCCAGAGCCAGTCAAGACTGAACACAGATATGAGTGCTCAAGGGCAAAAATTTAACATTTGATTGAACAAGTGACACTTATAGTCAGGACGGATCCATCCTGGATGCCGAGTTCTCTATTGCTTTGTGCTTCTGTTCACCAAAGCATTGTGTTTATTCCTAAGCATGATGAATGAGTGGTACTAGCAATATATAACATGGCACGTACATAGCAAAGCCTTTACATTGCTCCTGCCTACTCTCATGGTAATAGCTTCACCTGGCAGACAAAAAAAATGCACAAAATGCTTCCTCGCACTTTTCTTCAAATGATGTGAAATTAGAGTTGCACAAAGCCAAAGCACAAAGCTGGTGGCACAGGTGCTGCTGGCAGGAAGTCTCAGGCACCAGTTGAGCAACACTTGTGGTATCGTTTTGAAGAAAAGATGCTCTTTCATTCATTTCCACCTCCCTTTACTGAGGTTAAATGGCTCGATTTTCAAAGGTGCCGACCCTCCCCGTCTCCCACTCACTTCAGCTGGAACAACAACTGTCTCACTTCTGGGGCCGGGGGATCATTTCACCAAGCCACAAAACTAACTTCAGGCACCTGACTGCACAGACTCTTTCCTTAGTCCCTCTCCAAATGAAAATATCAGACCGTAAGTCCTTAGTGAGCTCCTTTTTTCCACATAACTGATGCAAATTTAACCTGGGAATTAATCACCACAGCCTCACCATTAGAGACCATCATAAGCCCTCTCTGAACATTTGTTCACTCGAGTATGCAGCTCCAAGACAGTAAGTTGACCTTTTGCTAAAATCTCTGGCCTGGCCAGGGGACCTGGGCACAGCTCCTGACCTGATTATAGACATTTGGTGTGACTTGGATTAAATCACAGTGAATAGACATGTCTTGTCAGCTAACTTGATTTTTACTTGGAAATGACTGTGTAAAAACACACTGTTTATTCAGACATCAGGATCTGCTTGGAGCCATTGCAGGTGGCTGGTACTATGGAGTGCCAGTGCTGCTGGGCACCTCCTTTTTTTTTCAGTTGCAACTTATAGCAGAAATCCGTAGCCTTGCGAGTTCCCAGGTACTGGACACCTGCACGCAGACATAGCTACCTTCATTTCTTTAATCATACAGTAACCAGAGAACAGTTTCCCCCATGGTGCACTGTAAACAGTGTATGAGGTTCAATGTGATCTCATCAAGTCCCTCTGCTAAAAAATACTTCCAGAAAAACAATCCCCCCCACCTCCCAAGACCAAAATGAAGATGCCATTAGTGTAATCAAAACTGTAACCACAAGCTCACTGCAGCTTAGGGCCTTGTCACATTAAGCAACACAAAGCAGATAGATTAGGTGCTATGTTTAAATACAAGAAGCTATATATGAATACAAGAAAATCATTAGTAGCCAAGGCAACTAATTGTGATGGAACTTTTTGTTCATAACAAATACCAAAATAAGCTAAAGAAGGGAAGAGACAAAAAAAAAGAAAAAAAAGAAAAAAAAAAAAGTATGCTACCTAGTAAAAGATACTCTTTTAATAGTGCTTGGAGTGTCACATTTCAAACTGCACACAGAAACACAAGCAAATCTAAGGACGTATGGACACCTACACTCTTCATGACAAGCAGCGGCAGGACAGACACACAGACCACAAAGGCTGTATGTCCAGCTCATTCCCTGCACATCACCGTCCTGGTATGTCTGCACAGAAAATAATATCCAGTAGGAGGTGCCTAGAGCATAGTAAGAGCAAAGCAGGAATGTATACCCTGTACCTTTAACACTCTTAAGAGTCTTTGGTCCTTTTCAGTTCAAAGATTTCCTCTTTTTTACTTCCTCTCCTCTCCTCTCCTCTCCTCTCCTCTCCTCTCCTCTCCTCTCCTCTCCTCTCCTCTCCTCTCCTC
>JAVKLA010000027.1:48709675-48733499 GCA_034782735.1 Sagittarius serpentarius
ATTATATTCTCCCTCTCCTGTCCAGTCGAGGAGGGGGAGTGATAGAGCGGCTTTGGTGGGTACCTGGCATCCAGCCAGGGTCAACCTGCCACAAAGCCAAAAAAAATTAATACCCCCACCTCTGTTTGCCCCAGCTCGTGCGCCAACACCAATGGTTTCTGCTGGGAAAGAGCCTTCTATGGTGCCCATAGCCATAATTCCTAGCTTGAACTCTGGGGTGTCTCATGGTGTCTGAGCTAGCAGGGCTCACAGTCTCTGCACTTAATGAACAGAGCATTTTAGCATGGTGCCATACTAATATGGTTTGCAAGACCTTTATCATATCTGTGTTGAACGCTGAACTGGGGGCTGCACCAGCCTGGCTTTACACTTGATTTCTGTATATCACACTGCCCAGCCCTGTATTAGTTTTATGGCCCTAACCTGCTTATTGCTGATGTTATAGACCATATTATCTCACTGATTCTCCTAGTGACAGTCTTTTAATTAAAATTAAAGTGTGAAAGTGAATTATCTTTATGAGTAGGTATCTATATGTAAAACATGCAGATAATACTGGAGGTCTCTGAAGACTCTCTGGATGCATCCCGCAAAAGAAGGAACTCAAAGTGTTCTGATGCACTTGTTGCTATGTGGGTGTCCTGGTTTCGGCTGGGATAGAGTTAATTGTCTTCCTAGTCTGGTACAGTGCTGTGTTTTGGGTTTAGTAGGAGAAGAATGTTGATAACACCCTGAGGTTTTCAGGTGTTGCTCAGTCGTGTTTAGACTCAGTCAAGGACTTTTCAGCTTCTCATGCCCAGCCAGCAAGAAGGCTGGAGGGGCACAGGAAAGTTGGGAGGGGAGACAGCCAGGACAGCTGACCCAAACTGGCCAAAGGGATATTCCATACCATGGGACGTCATGCCCAGCTTGGTGGGGGGGAAGAAGCGCGGCTCGGGCGTCGGTCAGCGAGTGGTGAGCAATTGCATTGTGCATCACTTATGTATTCCAATCCTTTTATTATTATTGTCACTTTATTGTTGTTGTTAGTGTCACTGTTAGTTGCTTCCTTTCTGTTCTGTTAAACTGTTCTTATCTCAACCCACGAGCTTTACTTTATTTTCTGATTCTCTCCCCCATACCACTGGGTGTGGGGCGGGAGTGAGCGGCTGCATGGTGCTTAGTTGCTGGCTGGGGTTAAACCACAACAGTGGGGAAGTGTGATGGGCTGGAGGTTCAAGGCTTGGACAAAGAAATCAGGACTAATTATCACCATAAGCTACACTCAAACAGTTGTTTTTCTGGGAAGTCAGCTGTGGAGGGTTATGAATATCAAACCAGTCTCAGAACAAGATCGAGTTACTTTGAGCAAGTAACAGTTGTTACTACAGAGAAGAGTGGAGTCAATGCAAGTGATGAATCTTGTACCTGGCATAGCCAAAATGTGACTTTTATTATCAAGAGCTTGAGGGTGATCACAACATCCTTCTAATTCTTAAATAAGCCTCTTCTGTCAAGAGCTCTACCTGAGGATGGACACATTCAAGTAATGCTAAATCATGGAGTCTTATGCAAGATAAAGAGTGCAAACTTATACAGCCCCTGCACACGTTCGGTAAGCAAACCTGGTACCATCCCTGCTGCTTTTGGAAGACAAGCCTTTTAGCAAAAACGATTAGGATTCTGGAAAATAAAATAATCCCACTGATTGAGAGCAAAGTACAGAGCAAAGCCATACAGATACTCACCTTGTTCTTGATAGCTGGAGATATTACAAGCCTGGAACACAACTGATAAAACTGGTAAACCTGAAGCTGCTGTACTTTTAGCAAGAGGCTGTTCTGTTCTTCAATAGAAAGGAAATGGTAAGTCATCACCAGATGATCTAGGCTGCATTTTACCCAGTGCAAAAGCAGAACCCAAAGGCTACTCAGCAAAGGGAAAAGCAAACTGCATTTGACAAGTGACAACGTGTTGTATTCAGATTGCTTCTTATTAGGACAGGTAACAATTCAGGAATTCGCTTCTTACATTTTCTGAGTGTATTTTTAGTCTCACTGACTAAATTAGCTATCTTTTCTCCTTTCTTAATACTTTTCCTGCAAGCCATTGGCAGCAAGGATGCAGAATAATCCAGCACTTCTCCCTTAGAGCATTCAACTCAGGGTCTTTGTCATCAAACACGATCTGAGGTGTGGAGGCTTTATCAGATAACTGACCTTACGAACTCATGAAACTAGTAACTTGTGGCTGTAGTTCCTCCTAAGGATGAAAAAATACTGTGCGTGGGTGTGTTTGAGCAGGAGGAGAGAGTTGGGAATGTTGAGAGGCTAAGCCGCAATTTATTTGCTTTTCTCAGAGCCAAGAAGTTTTTTATTATCAGATATTGGGACTATGTCAAGTAAACTGAATTACAGACATGTCAGTGGAAAGGGTGTGAACTTAACTGAAAACATAGAGAAGGGAATGAGATGAAAGTTGAAAATGGCAATATGGACTCTAAATCCAGCTGCATTAAAAGTCAGTGGATACTAGAGTTTGTATTATCTGAGTGCTATGTTTAAACTCTGCTTATAGTTTTAAAATGAAGCTGATCAGACCTAATTCATTATTGCTTTTTCTAATTGCCTTGCCTTGCAATGTCAACTTGCTAGTGCAGAGTGCCTCTAATTGCCTGATTTTCCTCCGACGCAGAAGACGTAATTCCATCAGCATGAGAAGATGTAGCAAAGCAACCACATCATGGGCCTGAAAGGAGGGGAACTGGCTGCTGATAACCCACTACTGGTTCAGGAGAGTGAATTTGGGATCGCTGTCTCCACCACATCACAAGTAAGAACTAGCAAAACAAGGCTTCTTTAATCCAACCCTAAATTAATTTGCAGAAAATACTGGATCCAAGTGAAAACTGAACATAGAATCATAGAATACTTTGGGTTGGAAGGGACCTTTAAAGGTCACCTATCCAAACGCCCCTGCAATGAGCAGGGACATCTTCAACTAGATCAGGTTGCTCAGAGCCCAGACCAGCCTGACCTTGAATGTTTCCAGGGATGGGGCATCTACCACCTCTCTGGGCAACCTAGTCCAGTGTCTAACCACCCTCATTGTAAAAACACTTTTTCCTTATATGTAATCTAAATCTACTGCCTTTAATGTAAAACCATTATCCCTTGTCCTGTCGCAACAGGTCCTACTAAAAGTTTGTCCCTATCTTTCTTATAAGCCCCCTTTAAGTACTGAAAGGCTGCAATAAAGTCTTCCTGGAGCCTTCTCTGCTCCAGGCTGAACAACCCCAACTGTCTCAGCCTGTCTTCATAGGAGAGGTGTTCCAGCCCTCTGATCATTTTTGTGGCCCTCCTCTGGACCCACTCCAAGAGGTCCATGTCTTTTCTGTACTGAAGACTCCAGAGCTGGACTCAGTACTGCAGGTGGGGTCTCACCAGAGCAGAGTAGAGGGGCAGAATCACCTCCCTCGACCTGCTGGCCACGCTTCTCTTGATGCAGCCCAGGATTTTGTTGGATTTCTGGGCTGTGAGCACACATTGCCTGGTCATGTCCAGCTTTTCATCCACCAGTACCTCCAACCCCTTCTCCGCAGGGCTGTTCTCAATCCCTTCATCCCCCAGCCTGTATTGATACCAAGGGTTGCCATGACCCAAGTGCAGGACCCTGCACTTGGCCTTGTTGAACCTCATGAGGTTCACATGGGCCCACTTCTTGAGCTTTTCCAGATCCCTCTGGATGGCATCCCATCCCCCAGGCGTGTCAACCATACCACTGAGCTTGGTGTCAACTGCAAACTTGCTGAGGGTGCACTCAATCCCACTGTCTATGTCATTGATTAAGATATAAAACAGTACTGGTCCCAATACGGACCCCTGAGGGACACCACTCGTCACTGATCTCCATCTGGACATTGAGCCATTGATCACTACACTCTGGGTGCGACTAGCCAACCAATTGTCCAGCCATCAGATCCATGTCTCTCTGATTTAGAGAGAAGGATGTTGTGAGGGACGGTGTCAAAGGTCTTACAGAAGTCCAGATAGACAACATCTATAGCTCTTCTCTTGTCCACGGATGTAGTCACGCCATCACAGAAGGCCACTAGGTTGGTCAGGCAAGTTGCCCTTGGTGAACCCATGGTGGTTGTCTCAAATCACCTCCCTGTCCTCCGTATGCCTTAGCATACCTTCTAGGAGGTTCTGTTCCATGATCTTCCAAGGCACAGAGGTGAGGCTGACAGGTCAGTAGTTCCCAGGGTGTTCCTTTCTACCCTTTTTAAAAATGGGTGCAATGTTTCCCTTTTTCCAGTCACCAGGGACTTCATCTGACTGCCATGACTTTTCAAATATCATGGAGAGTGGCCTGGCAGCTACATCAGCCAATTACCTCAGGACTCTGGGATGCATCTTGCCAGGTCCCATAGACTTACGTATATTCAGGTTCCTCAGGTGGTCACAAACCTGGCAGTGGAAAGCGGGAGTGCTTATCTCAAGACAAGTCTCACCCCTTGAGCAATAAGCAGCTTCCAAACTGCCAAATCATTAGTGGCCAGACCCACAAAGAGATATAGGCACCTGAACTTCCACTGGGCTGATGAAATTTAATATCTAAACATGCTTGTGAATGCTGACCCAGGCACCTACTGGTATCTCTAAGTGTTGAATGCATTAAGGATCCCATTAGACCCTGAAATTCCTCAAGAGTTGACCACGAAGCTGAGAGCAGTCACTGCTGCAGTCATAAATAGTTAACTGAGTTAGTGCTACCTTGTGTTTAAAGAATTAGGGAAAAATAAAACAGTTTGGAAGTGACTCTTAAAAATCTAGTCCTTGCACTGCTTTAGACAGATTCTTCTTATATGAAACCACTGAGTCTTACTATGGTCTTTCTAGTTAGAAAATAGGGTCAAAATGCAGAAGGTCATGTAGTCTGTCTCCATGCCCCAAGACAGCATAAGCTCTGCCTGAAAAACCATCAGACTCACTTGCAAGAGGGAAAACCTGAAAAGCAAAGACTAAAACTCTGAAACCCAGTAGCTTAAAATTAAGCACTGCATTGAATGCATAGACCCCTTATCTTAGAGCTGCCAGAGTTCAGTGGTGTGCAATGCCTAGTTATAGGCAACTGCACTTCAGGTTATGACTCTTAGCACCTTCTCTGTGGAAAATCAGTGTTTGGACAAAACAGGCCATGCATGAATTCCATCCTCAGTTCCTCATGGTGAGGAGCTGGAGCTCTAAGTGTGGGTTTTTCACCCTTGAGGACAGGGGTTACCAGCTGAAATGGCAATGGGAAAAGGTTAGGCACTAGGCAGGAGTGCTTCATCAAGACACTTGTGTGACAGCACTTCACTGAAAACACGTCCAGAAGGAGGCAAGTGGGTGGAATTAAGCCCAAAGGACTGAACTATAGCAAGAGAAAGCAGAAGCACAAGCACCCAAGTCTCAGCACCACAAACAGACAGCAGCTTGCTCCCAGCAGTTTGGGAGCTATTCAGGACCACTGAGTATCCGACCTGAGTATTTCCTCTCCCTGTTGGTTTGGCCCCATTTACACTAGTCGGAGTACAGTCAATCAGCTTTGTGGCAACAGCACAGCAATGAAGCTACAGATGCAATGAGACCCATCCACATGACCACACCAATGACCAAAGCAGGTCAGGCGCAGTTCTGGGGCATGGTTCACTGTGGTGCTTATATGGCAAGGGCACAGACCTTGCAGATCAGTCTGGATCATTTCTCCTTCCCCTCCACAGAAAGGATAAGTGTATTTCTGGTCCTGCAAGGATCCACTCATGAGTGGATCAATGTGGTAGACTGGACTGAGGTGGAGAGGACTTAACTTCCGTTTCTCACTCTGCCAGGAAATCAACTCAACCCCTGTGCCTCTATTTCTCTTTCCAATTTTTGTCAGCTTACCTAAAATGTTAATCATCTTGAGTGGGCGCTGTTTTTCAGGGCAGTGCCACTAGTGCAATCTGCTGCTCACCAGCTCCCAGTGTGTCCCCTTTGCTCCCTGTGGGGAACTGCATCTCTCTCCCAATACTTGCCCATTTTTATCCTGATGCCACCCTTCAGCTGTGCCAGCACAGCAAAGGGGGAATGATGAAGCTGGCCTGTGCCAAAACATCTCCTCCCCTTTCTCTTTTGTTGTTGGAGGGGTTTTGGCACCCTTTCACTGTGAAACCCCAGAAACAGCTATAGGTACGGGGCACTGGTGGCCCAAATGGCCAGGCCCAGGAGGGGCAGAAGGAAGAGAGATAGTTGGGAGGCTCTGCTGCACGGTGCAATCCTGCCTCTACCATCTCTGCAGTGCCTGGTGCCAGGAACAGGCTGCAGTCTAATCTAGGACTTCTGCTAATTATTACTATGGAGTGACGGGCTATGACAGATATCAAGCCCATGAGCACCTTGATGCTCAGCATGCAAAACCTCTCTCCATGAGATGGGTTTTCTCAGGCCACTGTGCAAAGCCTGACTGATCTCAGAGTGCTCTGACATCATCCTAGCCAACCTGACCCCAAATGCTCGCTAAACAAGCACCAAGCGCCCTATTTTGCATTGCCTGTAACATCCCAAAACAGTGTCTGACTTCTCAATTAGTCCGACAGAGGACTGTAAACTTGAAATCTAAACTGATGGACTGTGAAATCCGTATCACGTTGTCACCCACAGCACACTCTCCCTGCTCTGCACTGAGCTATAAATAGACTTTCGTTATTAGCAAGCAGACAAAGGCAGCCTGGAAGATGTTCCATGCTGACACTACTCCTGGCTTACTGATTTCTTGTTTTCACCTTGATATAGGAGTGAAGATTGGGCCAAGCAGGGAGGGGCGGCTCAACAGCAACAGAGCTGAAATCACTTCTTCCCCTAACCAGGATTATTTCTGGGTTTTGTTTTGGTTGGTAATTTTTTTTTATATTTTCTCCCCTGGAGCTAAGAGGCTCAGAATATATTACCCAGTGCAACAGAATGCATTACACCCACCTCTGTTAGGTCATCTGTTTAAGCTCCTGGAGTCTGACTACCAACTCCCAAACAGTGCTGTCATTAAACCCCTAATGTTTTCTCTCTCCCTGTTTTATTTCTGTTATCAAAAAAAAAAAAAAAGAAAAAAAGGGAAGTTGGTCTTTGCTTTAACCATTTAAATGTCTTATGGGAGCTATCAACTTGGAAAAACTGGAAGGGACTTAAATCTTCTGGGAGGAGGCAAACCCTGACATGTCAGTCTCCTTTACAAACTCTGTCTTTGCAAAAAATGAGCTCGTACATGCCTTTCTGAAAAAAAACAAATCCACAACAGAAATGTCTGATGGCAGCCACTGATGAGATACAGAAACTATGACCCTGAGGCATAAACCTGAAAATTTGTGTCCTTTAACCACAAGACACAGACACCCTTGGTGCACCTTTTTTTCAGTGGTCCTGTCGTCCTTTACAAAATAGAAACTCACATTAGGAGCTGAATTGAGAAAAATGGTTAACTTTCCCTGCTCATTCATACTTTGACTCTAAATGCCAGCTCTGCTCTTCCCATGCACTGGTCCCCTATGACATGCAGCAGCTATGTTTCTGCCTGGTTCCTTGGCATTTACATCAAGGTCAATTAAACAAGATATTGGCTGGCCATTACTTGTATAGTAGGAGTTTATTCCTCAGCTAACAGAAGTGAAACGGCTTGGCGGAAAACCCAGGAGGGTTTAGGTTTGGATCAAATAGCAGACTGAAGTTTGGAGATAGCTGGTAGTGCTCATTTGCTCTGCAAGCTGCTCTTTTGTATCTCAGCTTTCTCTGAAAATGAAGCAAACCCCCAAATGCCCGTAACTCATGCATGCTGTCTATGAAGAAAATCTTACTCACAGAGCTGTGTGTGAGGGTGTTGTTCCATTAAGGCTTCCCACAGTAGACAAGTTCACATCTTTCCAGCCCCCTTTTGAGCCCCGCTGGCCATTTCTTCCCCCTGACAGTTTTCAATTCCACAGCTTCTGCTGAGCTACTAAAATGGTTTGTGAGGTTTTACTAGAAATTGGTTCTTTGGGCAAGGGAAGGAATGGAGTATGTTGAACCAAAATCCCTGTAATTTACCTCTGTAAAATGATCCAGGTTTTAAAAGCTCTGGTTTCAGTGATTCAGTCTAATGCATGGCCAATAAATGGTAGCACAGGTAAACCAAAGGGACAGTACATTGCATCTTGGGAGCAGGGAAATGTATTTTGGACACTGAAGGGGTTGGAAAGAAATGTTAGGTCTTACTAGAACCACAGCCCTGCACAGGCTTGGAACAACAGCTTTGAGAAAAGTAACCTGTCCAGTCATCCTCGTGAAGTGTTACCCAAGTGGTTAGTAAACATATAGTCAAGTCAACTCTTTGATTCTTCCTGACAGAGTGAAACAGGGGTCATGTATCTGTGGGTGAGATCTTCTGGAAGCTGCCTCAGTGAGCAGTGCAGGCAAAAGCAGCTAAGAAGTTACACACTCACTCAAATGTTTCCCCACAAAACCCAGAAATATACCATCTAAACCAGCATTTCATTTTTCCTTATTTTGTGATTGGAACAAGAATTGTAGATGGAGTTCTTCCTATGCTACTATTCCCGCTTTCCCACAGGTGATGAAAACATATTTCCTAATTTCTGAAGGTGTACAAAGCCAAGATCAGCCATAATAATTTTCATTTACCTAACCCTTTTTAGAAAACCTCAAGACTAATTAAAGTTCCTATGATGAAAAGACACTTTGGAACTCCATAGTGCATACTCACTGACTAATGAAATTAATATCAGGACAATAAGGAATATTACCAGAATAACAAATGCTCCTGAGTCTTAATAACAGCTGAAAAAAACAGGGCAGATACTAGATGTTTTAAATCTATTAAGCGCTTCTGCTTTGTGTATTGACACAGGTAATGAGTTCTACGGAAGGAACGCTACACTTGAAAGCCTTTAACACTAAAAGCTTAATTTAGTGTACAATGAATAATACAGGGAGCCCATTCATGGGTCGATCAGAATGGGATGAGAGAGCACCAAAGGAGCAGACAGATCATGTTAATAGGAAGCTTGAGGCTTATTTAAAAATCTATACTGTAGTTAAAATTAGAAAGAAAATTGGAACTTGGCATTCTGTTGCTCAGGAAATTGGTAATGGGATACTAAAACCTTGCACTTCTCTCTGTCTGGTCCTGGTTAGAAGAGGGCAAAGGCGATGACAGTCACAATGTCATATACCACAGGGAGCCATTAAAGAAAGTGATAACATAAAGAAATCAGCATTTTCCATCTATTCACACAGTGTGGTGTGTGCTGTATTCCTTTATTATTCCAAGTGTAGAAAAATATGTGTCAAAATGTGGAATCGGACATTGCTATTACCTTCTTCATGACTATTCCAAAGGTAGATGATAATTGTGACTTATGGTCGTTATCTTTAGATGTGAATTCACAATTGTCCAGGGCAGTGGTGGAGTCCCCATCCCTGGATGTTTTTAAAAGTCGCATAGATGTAGTGCTTAACGACATGCTTTAGTGGGGGACTTGTCAGTGCTAGGTTAATGATTGGACCAGATGATCTTATAGGTCTTTTCCAATCTAGACAATTCTAGAGATTCTATGATTCTATGAAATACTATTCAACCCTCTGTGGCCAGTGGTATCATCTGGATCAGATACACCACTGAGTCTTCTGGATTAAATAGCTTTTGGCTGGGCATGATGATGTCCAGTGGCCCTACTGATCAGAGCAAAAGGTCTCAGGTGTTTTTGTCTCTTTCCCAGAGGAAAGCTATTCCTATCTCAAAGTCCATCCTTACCGTTAGGTAACATTTATCTGACTGAAAGCAAACAGGATAGAGGGAGAACACCATTACCTTTTTGAGGGATGATGCCTCTGACTCAGGGCAGAGCCACCTGCCAGGGACAAATACCTCCCTTCACTGTGATGTTTTTCATGGTATTCTAATCAGGCTCTGTGGCCCTAGCCCAGTGCCACCCATTTCACTACAGACAGGTATGTTGCTACCTGAACCACAAGCTGGGAAGCAGAAAGCAGGAGAAAGACCCTGGAAAATCCAATGTTTCGAACAAAAGTATGGGGGACAGCCATCCATGTCCTGCTGCAAAGGGACCAGCGCAGCTGGGTGACTTCTCCCTCTAATAGAGACCTGACCTGACAGCCTGGAGAATGAGCCCACAGGGAGAGTTCAGAAGAAGCAGACCATCAGGTGGATTTACATGCTCAAGGAAAAGGTGCCTGGAGATTCTAGAAAATACCCCTGGAGTTCATTTTAGAAATAAACCACAGTAAAAAAATTACCAATGATTCTTAGGATATTGTTTCCCAGAGTCACAGAAACAATGGAAAGTGGTTAAATAACTTCTTATTTTAAAACATATAAAAAGTATTAAAAAAACATTTTAAAATGTGTGTTCTGAGGAATGGCTTATGCAAACATAATGATTAAGATAAAAAGAATTATAGGCTTAACTGGAGGAATAGTCACAATTTTTTTTTCCTATTAAAGCCTGACATCCCTGGCTGACAGTTTAATTATTAGGGTAATGTGATGGATAAAGGGAGTTGCTCTGTTGTGCCTCCCACTTACTTGCAACCGCAGCTGCAAAAAATGTCATAGTTCCTCAAAGCGAAGATAATAATTTCCTTGTTGTCAGTGCCCTTAACACTTATTATATGAACTCTTAAAGGAAAAAACACCTTTTCATCACTAAGGGTAGCTTATGGAAATCAGAGCTATATGAGGCTCCAGATCACTGAAAGGCTGTAAACTACCAGTCTTGAGCTGCTCTTGAGCAGCCACACATAAAACCAAACTCTTCTACTTCATTGGGATTATTTGAGGGCATCCAGAAAAGCACTTTAAGAATTTTGAATGTAGGTCTACAGTGCCTACAAAAAGGCTCTGTTCCAAATCAATTTTTTAGATGGTTTGATTTAAAAATAAATAAATAAATAAATAAATAAATAAATAGATGTGAGAGTCCAGAAAAAACACATAATCAATAGAGACAACACCTGACGAGAGGCAGAAAAACTTGAGTAATAGGACAACACAGTTTGCTGTAGATATGATATTACATGCTGTCATAAAAATTGCAAAATATTGCAGAATGGTCTTCTGATGCTGGGAGACAAACTGGTGAATGAAATTCTATGCCAGTAAATACAAAGAACTGTATGATGGGGCAAGAAAAAAAAAACAAGCAAAAAAACCCCAGAAGTTAGCTGTACCTACATAACAGTGGACTCTTACTTTTTAAATATACCTCCAGAAAGAGATGTTGATTCGATGCATACAGCTCCATGGAAATGTCAACACAATGTCAGCAGGAGGCCACTAGTCAAACAGAACTAAGGATTATTAGTAAAAATAGAGAACAAGCCAGAACATTTCCTTCCAATCCAGCGTATGCTACTAGTGTTCCCAGTGCAACATGTGCATTTCTGGTTATCCCAGCTAAGAAAGGTGCAGAAGAACTTGAAAGACTACAGTGAAGGCCAAAAGAAGGGATCAAAGGTAAAGAACAGCTCTGAGCAATGACAGAGTTTTTAGCCTTGAAGAGGAAGAGATGTTGAGAGGCTGTAACAGAATTTTGCACAGCATGGAGTCATTACACAAGAACTAGTGAGTACCAGATGAAATGATCAGCCAGAAGATTTACACAAAGAAGTGCTTGTTCACGCAGTGCATAATTAAATCATGGAATTCATTGCAATAAGATGCTCTGGAAGTTATAAATAGGTTCAAAAAGCAATTAGGCACTGCATGGAAGAAAAAACTATCAGGGCCTGTTAAACTCAAAGCAGAGATACAACCTGCAGCACATGAAAACCCCAAGCTGGAATCTTCCTGAAGGTGGGAGAGTATGCCACAGAAGTGGGGCAATATCAGTATATGCTTGCTCTATTTTGATATTCTTTCCTTAAGCATCTTCTATGACCATGGACAGATACAGGTTATTGAGCTAAAAGGACCGTCATCTGATGCAGTATGACTCTTTGGTGTTTCACCTCCACCCCTGGAGCCTCAAATATATCGCACAGGAGATGTTACCTCAAGAATCACTTCTTTCAGCCCTCCCATTATGGCTGAATCAACCAGAACTGAGACCTGCATGCATCCAGAGAGAGAAGGAAGCCAGAGCCTGTTCTTGCAGACTTGCAGTGTGGACACCCATCTTGATGTTGGTCTTTCCTCCCAGATCTTTCTAGACTTTTTAAACTATGGCAATCATTAGATTTAAAAAAAAAAATCATACAGGAATTGTGAAGGAACCCAGTCCTTCACATACCCTCCCACTAAGAAGGACTATCCCACCTTAACAGTGGGATAAGCAGGAAAACTGGAATGTGTCTACAAGGGAGATAGCTTGTTCTGGAAGGACAGAAAGGAAAGAGGATGTTGCGTTTTACATCAAGAGCATGTGCATTTTCCATGAAATTCAGAAGTGACGCAGGTTTGCTGCTGTCTCCACGTGAGTATGAGAAGGAGTAATGGGAGGAGATGGGTATTCTGTAGACCATGGACACCTGAAGGACAGGCTGTAGGGTCAACACGGAAGATCAAGTGCCCAAATATTTCTTGGGAAAGCATGGTGGGTTCAAACTATAAAGTCATTGAAATGAACCAAGGATGTATCAATGGCGGAGGAAATTATAAGGAGAGAAAGTGTTTTGGATTGGTTCAGTCTAATAGAGAGGAACTGGTAAAGAATATAAAAAGGGAAGGTGACAGGTGAAAGGACTGTGAATCACTATTATAAGACAAAGGAAGGAATCAGAGGAAAAAAGTAAGTATAATGGACTTCCTAAAGAAAAGGGGGGGTTTCAGCAAACCCAGGGAACTCATCTGTAGGGTCACTTGGGAAGGTAATTTAAGGGATAAAGGAGGGCAGAAGAGATGGCAGTTACAGCAAGAGAGTGTATTAAAGGCACAATAGCAGCCTATCTTGATACAGGGGAAGGACAGAGAGCACAGTGAGAAGCCATTATGACTGCATCAGGAGCTTTCTAAGGGCCTGAAAATAAACTATGAAAAAAAAAAAAGACACAAAAGGCAAAAAAAAGTGCATCATTAAGGACAAGGGATAAAAACCTCAGGGAGGGTTTGGGATAAAATGGGTTACAGGTCTAAAGGAACATAAAGAGTGATAGGAATGGGTTTTATAAATGCATTACAAGTAGGAAAAAACATAGGAAAGTACCAGTCCATTACTTAACAGGGAGGGAGAATAAATAGCACATGAACCAGAGAAGACTGAAGAATTCAATACTTTCTTTGCTGCACACTACGCTAAAAAATTAATTATGAACAGCTACTTAAGGCAATTAATTTTAACAAGAGGACAAGCTCAAACAGAAAATGAATAGGTTAAAGAATATGTAGATAAGATAGAGCTATTCAACTTTGTAAGATATAATGGAATTCACCAAAGGATTTTGAAGGAGTTCACCAAAATAATCTGTGAACCATTTGCAATCACCTCTGAGGACTTGTGGAATACACGAGAAATGCCAGAGGACTGAGGCAGAGAAAGGAGTACATAAAGAAAGGGGGACTCAAAACCATGAGGCCTGTCAGCCTCACCTTTAACCCTAGGCTGACTCTGGAAGGAATTATTGAACAATCTATAGGCACCATGGTAAAAACCAGGTGATAGGAAAGACCCAACAGAGATTTGCAAAGAATATATCACATCAGATGACTGGTCAAATTTCCTCCTTGACAAGGTAGCACAAGTGTTAGATGAGAAGGCTGTGGTGGATGTGATTAAAGCTGACTTCACTGAGGCTTTCTTACAGCCTTGCATAACATCCTATAGGCACTTGAGAGGAAGATGGTATAGAGGCTATTTCTAAAATGTGTGTTCATCATTGCAAACATATTTATTCACACTCAGGCTGCTATTTTCTCTTCCCCAAGAAGGTCAAACATTCAAATTGTGTTTAACCAGACTATCTCAACTACCTTGGGGAAAGACAGCAGGACAAGAAGCTGCCATGAATTAGCTGCTTCACAAGAACTGGCCTATACAGTCCTTTTCCCATTGATAAATGCGAGGTAGGGGGAGATGCCTTGCCCCTCTGTTAAAGAAAGGTAATTATCATCTTTTGCCTTGAATGAGAACATATACCTTGTTTCTTCCCAATGACAGTTCAGGAGATGCAAAAAACCCTAATCTCCCTTGTCTGCCACTGTATATAGGAAGTGGCCATTGTCCTGATGAAGTTAATGAGTGGTGTCCATGCATTAAAACCTTTCTCTTTAATGAACCCTGTGCACAGGGGTGAAGTTTAGATTACAGACGTGTCTTAGATTCAGGTAAATCCAGCATTTCAACTGTTAATTGGAGTTTGCTATCAAACTCAGAGGACATTACAAGGGGTCCTGTGAGGGTCTTTCGTGCATGTGGCTCATTCAATATTATCTTTAATACCTTGGATGATAGTATAGAAAAGGCCTATAAAATTTGTCAATGAAGTCAAGCTGAGAGGTGTTGCAGGGACCCCAGAGGACAGGATCACAAACCCAAATGATCTTGACATATTGAGGAGTTGCTCTGATAAAACCAAGATCAATAAATAAGTGCTCTGCTTAGGAAGGAGAATTCCAGTGCAAAATGGGAAATAACTGGCTAAGCAGTAATACTGCAGAAAAGAAGTCAGGGTGAGAGCTGACCACTAAACAGGACTCAACAATATGCTGCTGTTGCAGAAAAGGCCTATCTCATTCCTGACTGAATTAACGTATGGAAGACACAGGAGGTAATTAGAATTATTCTCCTTTATTTCGGTGATGAAACCTCAGCTGGAGTATTGTGTTTAGTACTGGGCACCCCACTAAGATGTAGAAAGACTGGAGAGAGTCCAGAGGATAACAGCAAGGATAGTAGGTTTTAAAATGGCCTGTGGGGAAACTGGCTTTGTTTTGTTCAAGGAATGATGATATGAAGAGGGATGTATCAATGGTCTTCCAGCCCATACAGGGTCTGTTATGAAAAAAGCCTACCGGGAAAGAGAAATTTGCAGAGTAGACGGTTCATTTTAGACTGTTAGAGGATGCTAATGAAGATGGGCAGCAGAAAGATCAAAGACAATTTGCAGAGCTCCTCCTAGAGAGCTTTTAACAAACGGGTTAGATATTTCTCACTGCTGAGATAAAGATATGCTTAATCCTGCCCTGTGCAGGAATAAATATCCTTCCAGCCCTGCACCCTTGGGTGAACGAAGGTCCTTTCCCTTCCTTCTCCCTTGTGTCTGAAAACTCTGTGTCTACACTTGGGAGGGAGCCCTGTAAATCAAACCAGAAAGATCTCATCTGGTGGGACACAATGTGGAGTCAGGAAGGAGCTGTGACACTTTCAAGGGATGGCTGAAGGCTGGATTCAGAGGAAACAGAATCGTCTCTCTGCAGCTCTGAATCAAGCAGTGGATAGCCAAGATTTTAACATCCCTGTCGTCGCATCTTCTGCTGGCTCGCTCTGGACAGCTGCATGCTGCACACATAGATGACGGACCCCTCTTCACCCAGCATGCTGCACGCTTTGGATACTTTTCTAATCTTTTGGATACTGTATTGTATATGGCCTTGAGAAACTTGCTAGAGGGAAAGCAAGGAGTCAATGGTGAGGGCAAGAATGGGTAATTTCTATTCCACGCTCATCCTTTATTCCTTGAATTCAGACTTCGCACTTTTTTCCTACCCTGTGGCTCAAGGGATTAGTAAAACGGGGAGAAGGTAAGGAAGTTTACACTCACAAAATTGTCAGAAAAATAAAAGAAACAAAAATAAGCATTCAGAAGGTATTATCTAGAAATGTCATTTTTACTCAGAAAGTAAAGAATTTATTATTTTTGAATGCCTAGTGAGCATTTTTTATGAAGTTTGTCTGTCTTTGTCACCATCACAACTGCTGCTCCTGTCAGATTCCCTCATTTCACAGTCATCCTCCTAAAATTATCCACTTAAAGAGCAAGTAAAACCCATTTCCTAGTAGGTTTCAGCTTGTCAGCAGAACGGCATGATTTAAATCATGTGCATGAATGGTTTCTGCAGTACTTTAAAGCTGTCCCGGTTACTTCCTCCCAAGAATAAACCAGAGGTTACCATAATACCTGTTTTCAGAGACATGAGAGGCAGCTTCTGACTTGTGTCTTATCCCAGGCAACAGGCATTACAAAGGAATATCTCAGGGTAAAATTTAGCTTGAAATGCATTTCTTCCTGAAAAGCTCATCTTTCACTCTGGAGTATACTTAGAAAACTAAATGTAACCAAAGAAAAGATGCCTTAAAAAGATTATTCCAAACAAACATACTTTGCCAAAATCAAATTCCCTCAAATTTCTCAGATCTTGGGACATGTTGGTTCATTCCTTTATAGAATCAAACTTTAGGAAAAGATAAAAACAATTGTACCATCTAATGTAGCTCCCCTCCTGAGTAAGACAGCTTTTACACTGTGTTTTATTAGTCATGCAAGGAAGAGAGGGGGAGTCTGGTTAGACTGATCCAGGACTCCTGTCTAGCAGGGGTGTTTGCATTGCTGTCACTGAATCAACACTTGCTTTTACAGATTATGCTCTGTGCTGTTGGTGGTTTGCCACCACCATGGTTGCTCAGCTGGGCACACAAGATTGTCAGGATGATCCCTGTTGCCCCAGGACTTCTGCAGCTCAGGCTGGTGTACTCCAGCAGCAGGCAAGAGCAATGGGCTGGTAGATGGGAAATACCTGCCAACATCCAGGAGTGTCTTGATCATTCAGGAACAGCGAGACACTTCCATCTCAACATCAAAGCCAATATAGCCCAGTATAACACAAGGCATATGCCTACCATGGCTTCTTCCTGATCTAGCCTGATTGTCCCATCAGGCACTCCCATGGGATTGCCCAGGGGTGCTCAGAAGGGACCAGGTCTGGATGTAGGATGGAGCCTGGTACATTGTCCACTGCTTTATGACCATTCAGTTTTAGCCGTGGAACGACTGGAGGTCTCATGGTCAACTCTTCTATAGTGTTGAAAAGAGTAATCTAATAACAAGCTTACAAAACCCCCCAACAGATTAAATAACTGAAACCCACATATCAGAATTATGAGCTCCACTTGAGTGAAACAAATGCCTTGGCCAGGGTAATGAACTCTTCAGAAAACAATGTACAGTTCAAAGCAGTGGCTGGCAAGAGTTGCAATCAATGTGGAAGAAATAGTTGCATTTTCCAGTCAACAAATCCCTTCAGTAAACACTGGCAACCACATAGTTTACTCAGAGAGAGCAACTAGATTCCAAAGAAACACTTGCTCAGGCAGAGTCAGGCCCCTGAGCTCACAGCACGCAGGAAACACAAATAAATCAGAACAGAGGAGCTGTTTCATTCCTTATACATCACACCGGTGCAACAACACTGCAGAAACTGGGAAAGTGTTTGTAAACGGGGAGATGAGCACATTGGGTTCATGAGAAAACAAAGTGAGGGGCTCTGAAACAGAAGAAGGAATTAAATAACTAGTTTAGTCTTAAATAATTAGTCTTAAATTATTAGTCCTAATTTAAATATTTAAATTATTAGTCTTAAATAATTAGTCCAGCTCCATTTTTCTTCAAAGTAGGTTTTATATTAGTAAGTTGGTTTTAGCAGGGTTTCAGTACAATTAACTCCCTGCCACAACAGTGATTTGCAGTTCTATCCTTATTCTGCAAGGTGACTCAAAAGCAAGAGACCAAACAAGGCTAAAGCTTAACCTGCCTGCAGTGGCTTGGACATCCAAGGGGAGCCCACATCTGCAGAGCTGAGCCAGTGCAGTCCTGCTGGCTGCAGATCTGAGCCAGCTCGGGCAGGTCCGGCCTGAGTGGCTTGCAGCTACAGCAGGGTTAATCCATGTCCTGGATAATCCCCTCAGAGGTAATTAAGAATTGACCATATCCTGGAACCACCTGAGGAAGGTGCACAGCACCCTGCTCATTGCAAGGCTCACTCCTTTGAAAATTCAGCCACAAACACTTAAATGACATCACCACAATGGGTGTCACTGGGGACCAGAACATGCAAAGAGAGGAGAGAGACAGGCACTCTCCAAAGCCAGAAGAATCTTTTTTGTGGGGTACTGGGTTAAACTGAGATAGCAGATAGTTCTTTAGAGTACCTCCAATTTGCTTTTATTCAAATGTTCTGCACGGGAAATAACTGGTGTGTTAGTCAATGCTGCCTGCTGTTTGGATGAATGCACTGCATTACGTAAAAGATAAATATGCATATATTTCTCACATAGCTGGACAGCTTTCATGGGACATGATGGAGAAACTTCGATTAATATTGAATAAGGAATCAATCAGATCAATAGCTGTGTGAATTTTTGCTGGTGCATTTACTGTTCAATGGATTAAATTTATACAGAAACAATAATACAGTACTTACCCAATACCAGATGAATTATACAGAGACTTATATTCCCTGACCTGATACTTTGAACTGCTTAAGTAACATCAATGAGTTTACTGAGCAAAGATGTGCAGTTGCAAAGGCAAAGGCCAAAGAAATGAACAATATTTTCTGGCATACCAGCTTTTGGACACTCAGTTTGAGGTGTTTTAAGAAGGACTTGTGTTTCCCCAATGTACTGAGTCTGCTCACGTCTGAGAAAAATCAGGACTCCCCACTCCAGACATGGTTTCAACTCATAAACTGAGGCACCCAAATTCATCAGCAATTTATAAATCATCTGGACCTAAAACAAATAGGCATTAAAATGGGAAGATGAGAGTAAAACAAAAATGATTACCAAAAAAAAAAAAAAAAGCCTGGCAAAGAAAGCTGTACTCAAGTATTGTAGAAGTTTCTCTTTGGAGATGGGAGGCTTTTTTCTTCCTCTGATCTGATTCTGAGCACTTAGGAAATCTGCCAGCAGCCGAGGAGCAGCCATGTTTCACATACTTACCTTGAACTTTATCTGATAGAGCCTAAACATTACATTATTTGATTGGATTAGGAGGAGTGCACTGCAGCATTGCATCATTACCTGAATTTAGTTGACCTCTGGGAAAAATGTACTTCTGATGTCTCCATCAATCCAGCCTTGTGTTTTTAGCTCCGGCAGGAGAGATGCTGAGGGAAGCTCCAACACAGCAGCCCAAGCCAAGCTCCCGTGCAGGATCCGTCCCCTGAGAGCAGACAGCCCAGGCACTGACCTGCTTGTGTTGGCTTCTGCAGCCACTTGACTTTGTACAAGGTGACTGGCTCCAGCACGGGAGAGGGGAGCTGAACCGGGAATAATGCAGCCAGGCAATGTGCTGAGAGGCACGGGAGTAGGGTGGAGGAGAGAGGGGAGGCTGTTGGTCTGTGAAGCAATTTTTCAAACAGGTGAGAAGCCTCTTCTTTTTTTTTTTCATTTTTTTTTTCCCTTAGATTCTCAAACAACCTCAATTTATCAACATCTGAAGGAGATTGATTGTAAAAGAAGTATCCAGTCCCTAATAAGATGGGGCTGAAGCCACTGCAGGCTCTCAAAACATGCAAGGACAGCTTGGTTTTCTACAGCTTACAGCCCTGATCTCACAATCAAGGATTCTGGAAAGAGGTGTTGATCCCTGCCCCTTCCATGTAACCATACCAGCTTAGGGGCTTAGCATGAGAAAAACCTTTTGGGATACAGATGAAGAGAGCTAAAGCAATTGCTGGCAAATGCTACTGTTGTTTTCCCACAGGTGTGCCTGTGCTGAAATCCCTCTCTGAATGTGAGAGGGTGAACTTAGCATTGGTGCTAAATAAAGTTTTTGTCAATCAAAGACCTCAGCTCTGGCAGAAGGGTTCTTGGGATAGATCTGTAGTTGGGTTTGGTTTGGGTTCCTCTTTCAAGACAGGTTTCTTTTTTTCCTCCTATCATCTAATTCTTTGCACGTGTTTTGTTGTCACAAGATTTTTGTTTATTTAGGACAAGATCCCAGGTTTCACAGGGAAGTGTGACTCTGGAGCTGGTTGCAATGAGCCAAGCACAGAAGGGGTAAAGGATTGTTTCAGTTTCTCATTTTCTGAGTGGTGGAGTGCCATGGGATCACCACAGCCGTTCCTCTCTCTCCAGACCAAGACTTCAACTGTGTCACTCCCAGAACGTCCATGAGATGCACTACTCCAAAGAGCTACAATGCAAAGTTTCACAGCACCCCCAGTCCCACTGCAGATCAGAGCTCATACAACCAGCTTTGATCTGAAACTGGCTCCAAACCAGCCACATCACAGGTGTTTTCAAAGTCAGACAGGGAAGGAGACTAGAGCAATTGGCCAAAAACATTCAAAATGCTCATTTTGAAAATAAATGTAGTCAAATATTCCTTGAAGATTAACTGTAAAGGGTTAATTTATAACTGATCATTTAATAAGCATTCTGAAATTAGCTTTCAGGAAGCCCGCAGCCCAATAGATTGCCCACACCACAGTTTTTCATAATTAAAAATGCCTCTTATCCAGGTGCTTGTGTCTGTAAGATGTTTATAGGAGCAATTAATTATTTACTAAACCTTTAGCTGTTTATAATGAAAAATTCATAGAAAGTGTGACCATAAACAGACTAAGCTAGGAAATGCTTCAGCAGATGAAAGAAAAAGAAAACTAAAAACATTTCATTTCAGGCAGTGTAAGTGCCTCCTCACCCACCAGATAATGATGCAGAATGGAAAAGGTCGTTTATCCTACACCTATATGTAAGATGCTGCTTGCCATTGATGAGAGGCATCCCATCTCTTTGACAGCACTTTCTTGCTTGCATTAGGTAACTTTGCATGCAGCAGTCAGCTCTGGACAATGTTTAAAACTATTTGCAAAACCTGTCACACAGCCAGCAACATCCTGATACTGTGCTGTGCAAGAACTTTCTCTTGCAAAACAACTTCCTGTCTTCACACAGCACTCCCAGGTATCCTTGCTTTTGCAGGGTGTAAAGCTGTTTCACTCTTCCCCCACAACACCAACTAACCATCTGATTTTTGTAAACCCGCAGTGTTCCCATATAATGAGCTTAGGGGGATTGTTTTGTTGGGTATCAAGTCAACAGCAAGTATCAAATGCAAAAAATCACTGGGTAAGACTACTTTTTTTTTTTTTCCTGAGAAAAAGCCTCCTTTTATCTTAAAATGTGGGTGTGTTATCAATTCCTCTGTACTATAACCCAGAAGTTACAAGCTACTCCTAAAGATTTGCTTGACTGCCTTCAACATCAAATCTCATTTTTGTCACTGGCACTGTCTGAAAAAAGCATCCACACCACATGGGGCGGCCCTAAATGAATAAAGCAATGGAAGGCTGATGAAAGCATTGTAAGGTTGTTACGAGCAACAGAAAACAAAGGTGTAGGACATATTTGCAACAACAAATACATTTAAAAAATAAAGGTAACCTCCTGGAAAATACTCTTTTTCTACCCGGATCATCAGGCAAGAGGGATCCAAATTCCAGTATGAACTTGGTCCATGGCTTTGATAGCATATGTGGGGGTTTCTTTGTCTCATGTTCCTCAAGCCTGCAAAATCAAAGCTCATCTAACAACAAACATTCAGCATCTCCCAATTTCACCCAGGAAAAGAAGGGGAGAGAAGGGCACAGAAATCTGACAGAATCGCATACTAGAGGTACATACAACTGATGTCATCTGTCTTGACCATCTTGACCTCTTTAAGGCCTTTGACATGGTCCCACACAACATCCTTGTCTCTAAATTGGAGAGGTATGGATTTGACAGATGCACTCTTTTATGGATAAGTGATCAGCTGGATGACTGCATCCGAAAAGCTGCAGACAATGGTTCAATGTCCAAAAGGAAATCAATAACAAGTGGTATCCCTCAGGGGTCTGTATTGGGACCGGTATTAGTTAATATCTTCATCAACGACATAGACAGTGGGATTGACTGCACTCTCAGCAAATTTGTGAATGACAGACACCAAGCTAAGTGGTGCGGTTGACACGCCTGAGGGACAGGATGCCATTCAGAGGGAACTGGACAAGCTCAAGAAATGGGCCTATGTGAACCTCATGAGGTTCAACAAGGCCAACTGCAACATCCCTCACCTGGGTCAGGGCAACCCCCAGTATCAATACAGCCTAGGGGATGAAGGGCTGGAGAGTAGCCCTTTGGAGAAGGACTTGGGTGTAGTAGTGGATGAAAAACTGGATGTCAGCCGGCAATGAGTGCTTACAGCCCAGAAAGCCAACCATATCCTGGGCTGCATCAGCAGAAGCGTGGCCAGCAGGTCGAGGGTGGTGATTCTGCCCCTCTACTCCGCTCTGATGAGACCCTACCTGGAGTATTGTGTCCAGCTCTGGGCTTCCCAAACAAGACAGACATGGACCTGTTAGAACGGATCCAGAGAAGGGCTACAAAAATGATCAGAGGGATGGAACACCTCTCCTGTGAAGAAAGACTGAGAGAGTTTGGGTTGTTCAGCCTGGAGAGGAGAAGGCTCCAGGGAGACCTTATTGTGGCCTTTCAATATAGAGAGTGGGCTTATAAGAAAGACAGAGCGAGACTTTTTGCCAAGGCCTGTAGTGACAGGACAAGGGGTAATGGTTTTAAACTGAAAGAGGGTAGATTTGGATTACATATAAGGAAGACATTTTTTATTATGAGGGTGGTGAAACACTGGACCAGGTTACCCAGAGAAGTTGTAGATACTCCGCCACTGGAAAAGTTCAAGCTCAGGTTGAATGGGGCTTTGAGCCACCTGATCTAGTGAAGGATGTCCCTGCTCATGGCAGGGGTATTGGAACTAGGTCATCGTCAAAGGTCCCTTCCAACCCAAAGTATTCTATGATTTTATGCTTCTAAAAGTCTGTGGCAAGTACTTTCCATTCTTCCTCCTCTTGGTATGGCAAACTGCTCAGTGTGACCAGGTACAGGTGAACTTCTCAGCCCTGGTACCAAACCTGTTCCCTGCACTTCTCCTCCTGATGATCTTCCTCCACCTTCCTCTCGGCACTGCACAGGTAATGAATGCCATGGGAACCTTTCTATATGGACAAAGATGTGTCCTTTCAGTCAGCGTTTATAGTGAGGAAGTCCCCCACAGAGGCTGGAGGAGCTGATGGGGTCATTGCAGCTGTGCTGTCTAATAGATACACTCTGTAAAGATCTCCCAGTGACTCATGCTCCCAAGCAGCTGGCTTTCATAGCAATGGTGATATTACACCTGATTTTTCTCAAAATGCTCATCAGTTGCTGCATGTTGATGTAAGTTTTACATGACCATATTTTATTGACAAGCCTAGATGTGAAAATTACCTGATTTGTTCGACCTTTTGGTTTACCTTTTGTAAAGGAGTTCCATAGTGCTCTAAGTAGTGCACCAAGGCACTAGGAGGTACATCAGGCATGTGAAACACCCATATTTAAAGCAGTATCACTGTAACTCACTGTCATGGTTTAAGCCCAGCCAGCAACAAAGCACCACGCAGCCACTCGCTCACTCCTTCCCCCCCAACTTTGGCTCCAGTGCGATGAAGAGGAGAAAATATAAAGAAAATGTGCATGGGTAGAGACAAGGACAGGGAGGGATCACTCACCACTTATGGTCACGGGCAAAAGACAGGCTCAACTTGGGGAACAAACAAAATCAATTTAATCTACTACCAACCAAATCAAAACGAAGATAATGAGAAGTAAAACCAAGTCTTAAAACACCTTCCCCCACCCCTCCCTCCTTCACGGCTCAACCCCACTCCCGGTTTTCTCTCCCTCCTCCCCTCCAGCAGTGCAAGGGGACAGGGAATGGGGGTTGGGGTCAGTCCCTCACACCTTGTCTCTGCCGCTCCTTCCCCCTCAGGGGCAGGACTC
>JAVKLA010000027.1:48733599-48766291 GCA_034782735.1 Sagittarius serpentarius
CATCTTGGGGGGCACCCACCTGCTCCGGCGTGGGGCCCTCCCCGGGCTGCAGGTGGGCATCTGCTCCCCCGCTCCCCCCCATGGCTGCAGGGGGACAGCCTGCCCTCTCCCCAGGGGCTGCAGGGCCATCCCCTCCTCCGGCCCACCTCCTCCCGCCTTCTTCCTCACTGACCTCCATGTCTGGGTAGGGGTTTCTCTCACTTTCCAGTCTCCTCCCCCGCTGCAGGTTCCCCTTCTTAAATCTCTTATCCCAGAGGTGCTACCACCGTCGCTGATGGGCTCAGCCTTGGCCAGAGGCGGGTCCGACTTGGAGCTGGGGTAGGTTCTAGCAGCTGCTCACAGGAGCCAGCCCTGCAGCCCCTCCCCCACTACGAAAACCCTGCCACTCAACCCCAAAACACACCCTCATATCCTGTTATTTTGTTTCTCTTTTCAACCTGCAATCTTCATTTGTGAAAAACAGTTCATAGAGAAAAGTTGGTAATATCCCTGCAAGTCGGGGATTGAAAAGTCTCCTTGCATTATGTTTTCTCTCTCTTTTTTTTAGAAATTCTTCTTTAAGAATGAAAGACTTAACTTCTGTGACAAAAGACAGCCCTTCACACAGACATTTTTATTTTCTCTGGATGAGTAAATCTGTAACTTAACCAATTACACCCCAGGTGTAAATGAAAGACCTCAACCCAAGAAAATTCTGCACTCCTAGGTGTTCAAAGCTCTGCTTCAAATGAAGTAGAGTGAGAGCTTGAAACTAGGCTTTTCACCTTCTTTGGAGATGCCCTCCTCAGTGCATTGTATGGTTATTTGGGACAGAGCCATTTCATTTACTGCTGTTGACACTGCTCTGCTTTGCATAGCTGTATTAAGACCTAATGAGCAAGAGAAAGTAGGAATTTCTCCATAATACAGTAGTTTGGGCATTCACCTGGGATGCAGGACACTTTATCCTAGTTCCTGCTCCAATGAATAATTAAGATTTTATGCTAAAATGGAACAGCTTCAATATGTGTAAATGAGAGAGACACATCTTCATTACTGGAGAAGCTGAAGTAGCTGCTGGTGAGAGCTGTAAGAAAATGCAAGCGAAGCACATTCACAGCAGTTTGCCAGGAATCCGCAATAATTTGCCAGCTGCTGTTTGGCTGGATCTTCCTTTTCTGCTTTTGTTTTGGACTTCAGTCCAAGAACTGGAACAACTAGATGCAGGTGGACAACATCCCATCTCTAGACAAATCTCTAATGGTACAAGACTTTTTTTTTTCCTTTAATGAATATTCATTCCATGCTTTATTCTTCCTCACTTTCTGTGCCTTTAGTTGCATTGTTTTCTATGTCTCTTGGAAGATTATTGTACAAGGACAGAATTAAGATTTTTTTTTTTATTTCTGCATATCTGATTGTCAGCTTCCTTCAGCATTAACAGCCACTCCTTGTTTCTTTTCCTTTTACTGTTCTCCCTCTCAAGGGCTTTTCAGCCACCTCTCTTGCTTCAGAGTCCACCCTCCCTATCCCTCCCCAACCCCCCCCACCACCAGTGGCTTCTCTTCCATAGCTCTTGGTTAGTTTTCTATCAGGCGTTATTCTCCTTTTTCTTGGTGACATCTGTAATCTTGGCTCCGATTTCACACTGTCCTACCTCTTGTGCACATCTTCTGTAACAGCCTTAAGTCAGTCTGGTCATCAATGATGGTTAGTTCAACATAATATATCATAACTCCTTAGATCTTTCTTTGGACACTCAGCCCTCTTTGAAGTTGGAAAATGTTTCTCTTGCTTTCTTTTCTGCCTGAAATCCTGCCATATTGTGAAAAGATAGCATAGGTCTCCCAGGCAGCGATGCTGAGCTGAACATCTTCACCAGAACAAGTTTCCTCTCCTTCTCTCCTCACTTCTCTCTTCTATGATTCTATGAAAATTGCTGTCCATTGATGAGATATGCTGCTCTGTTTCTTTTCAGACTCACTTCTCATCTAACTCCAAAACCCTCAGTACTGTCAAACACTCAGATATTTCCTTCTCTTAAAAGCTTTCTGTACCATCCTCTTTCCCTCTTTTGCCATTTTCTCTCCAGCTATTCATTAGGAGTGACAAATAAAACCAAATGGAAATTCACAGCTAGGTTGGTTTTTGACAGTCAAATGTTTGCAGAAGACCAGATGAGATCCTTTCTGCAATCTGGTTCCCCATTCAAATTCAGGATTGTCTCTCCTTCCATGGCACTGAGCTGGTCTGCAGATGCTGCCTTTTATTCCTTATCTCCTTTGTGACTTCGACACTCAGATCCCATGTTCTGGCAGTTTTGTGCCCCTTATTCATGTGGCATTCTCATCTATCGGATCTGAAAATTATATTTCTTTCACATACCTGAAAAATACTTTCTTCCCCCTGCCCCTAATTTAAAAAAACATAATGCTAAACACCTCTTTTGAAATTCTGAAGACTTTTGGGTTTTTTTAGCTTGTTCTTTTTTCTTGTTTTTTTTTTCTTTTTTTCTTTTTTATTTTTCTTCTGGACATGTTTCTGCTTCCTATTAATACTTTGCGTGTCTCTGAGGATGAAAAATATTCAGCCATTGTTTCAAGGTTCACTAAGGAAGATACTGTTTAAAATGAAAAGCAATAAAAATACGAAAAGATTTCAAAAAGAAAAATACTAGCATAACCAGCCATAAGCAGTACATTCATAATTGAATCATTAATCAGAAAAATACACCAAAAATCAGAGGGTATAAACCCACTTTTCTCTTTCATTATATTTTGACCCCATTTGATTACTTCCAGGAAATGCTTTTCTTACCCTTTCCTCTTTCTGTATCACAAAGAACAAAATATGTAGGCTGGACTGCAGCCCTGCAGCCCATGCTCTGCACCACAATCTTCCACTGTGGTCAGATAAAGATTAGTAGGAATGATAGGTGAGAGCAGCAATTTATGTGTGGAGACACACAGTCTCCATTAAAACAGGAACTAATCATGCATTCATTTTCTCCTCAGGTGAAGACAATTTGGTCAATGTTGACCTGCTCTAGTTTTAAACAAGTGCTCTAACAGAGAAAAGGTGATGGAGATTACAGGTCATCCTCTCAGCCACCTGTCTTTATTTGAAATTGAAAAAAATATTTGACTAGTTAGTTCCCTTTCTGAGCTTGCTACTTACTTAATTCTTTGTGACGCTTGTTGAGGACGGTGCATACAAGGACACGCTAGAGTAATCCAGGCACCCTACACTCACATATATGGGGCTGTACTTACCTTCTTGCCTCAGTCCTTACCTCATGACATCTGTCAAAACCACACCATTCCTCAAGCATATCCTGACATGGTGAATAAGCCAACACAACTTTCTTTTTAGAGAGTGACTTCTTGTTCTTCTCATCCACTGAGCAAAGGATCAAGTCAAAACCAGGCACCTTTGGCAGCTCCTGCTGATACGGATATTTTACTCCATACACATATGTTGAGACAGTTGACTTTCTGGCATTACAAAAAGACAATATAAACTCAGAGGCTTTTTCATGGTTGTGCTGCAAGGCACTTCTGGAAGGCAGATCTGGAAACAAGCCTTGGTTTTCTTCCTTCTAAATCAGTGCTTTCCCCATCGCCTGTCCCGAGGGAAAGAATTAACCTGCACAGGGCTGGCAATCAAGTCTGTTGTGCAACTTGTACGTCACATGTTATACATGAGTGTTAGCACCCACTATTTTTTTTTTTTAATTTATGTGTTCATGTCCACACTCCCCATCTCTACACACCTACATATACACTTTACATTAAAAGACCCAGAGTGTTACAAAGTCAAGCCCTCAAAAATGAGCAAGCATCAGAAGTGAGGGTTTCTATGCAACCATAATTTCATACAAAAATCTTACAGATTAGTTGAAGTTGGAAGGTGGAAGGAACCTCTGATTATCATCTAGTCCAACCAGTCAGCTCAGAGTGGGGACAGGTAGAGCAGGTTGCTAAGGGCCGTGTCCAGTTGGGGTCTGAATATCTCCAGGAATGGAGACTCAACAACTTCTTTGGGTAAACTGTTTCAGTACTCAATCACCCTCACAAAGTTTCATTCTTCTCTCCTTTCCAGTTTCAGTGTTTTTCCTCCCATCCCCATCTAGTTGCTTCTAAATACTTGAATTCTATTGGTTTTACCAATTTATTCTATGCCAGGCTGTTTAGTTGTTACAGTTGTTTTGCCAGCTTTCACAACAAGCATGCAGTTACTTCACCAGTATCACTAATGACACCAGCAACATTGCCTGTCGTATATGCAGGCTGTGGAGCAGATTAATATTACTATCAAAACATTTTTGTTGTATCTATAAACTGTGTGAAAAAAATTTAATTAAGTTACCTTAATTCACTAAAACTTAATTAAAAACTTGGGTGCTCATTGCCCAGAGCAAGTTAGCATGAAATTCAATTTGTGTTCATCTGTTTAAGACTGGCAGAGTGTAAGACAGTGCCTGAAATATCCCATTCTACTAATGTCTACTGGTGCATGCCATTGTTTGTATTATGGTTATTCTTTGTGTCCCAACAGTATCTGAAGGATCCAGTGCCCCCCTGTAATAATATGCATGTTCAGCATTTGCTACAACACTAAAAGATCTAAGTGTTGGTGTGCTTGCTATATCTATGCTGAATGCTTGCAAACTTCTGCATCTACTCTGGCAATACCTCTGGGACACAGCTTTCTTCTGAGTCCACGCAACTAGTAGATGTCCAGGTGCAGTTGTGTCCCTTACCTCAGAAAAGTTTTCCCTGGCTTTGTCTACTAATGCCTCAGCTGCACGGTTGCTTTCAAGATGCTATTGTTGAAGTTTTATTCCCGTTCTGTGACTGAATATGTCACCTTCTTCCCTTCCTCCACAAGAAGGCATATCTGGAAAGAATCTCCTCAGTCTCCAGATCCACAAACCTCCTCCAATAGGACACACACATCATCTAATATATTCTGGAAATGGATCACGTTCCCTTCTGAAACAAGTTAGTTCTCCTTTTCATACAATCCACATTCATCCCCAGTTTATCCAGTTCCTTGCACATTTTACAATACATGTGTTAATTCCCAGTCTTTCTTGCATCACTAGAAAAGTTTGACACTGCATCAATTCAGTCACTCTACTGAAATCCAGAATCAGGAATTGTACTGTGTTTCTTTTATCAAGAAAGTAACCAGCTGGGTCTGGCATGCTCTAGGTGCTGATAAAGCCCCTTGGCAATCATATTTTTCACTGACTTCCTTATCTAATTATTCTTTCCTTTGAATTTTAGAGTGTGATTAATCAGGTAAGGAGTTATTCTTCCATTCGCACTTTCATATTCCATTCATCAAAACACCTAAGTACAAGCCCATGTAACATGTTGAAAATTGCCAGAAACAAAGCCTTCAAGATCAAGAGACTGATGCTTAGTGATGCTGAGAATGAATGAATGAAAACATGAATAAATGAATGAGTAAATGACTGCAGTAAGATGTTTAGGTAAAGTGGTGAGAGAAATGACATAACTTTAAACTCTAATTCTTTTCCTAAACAGCTCCTGCTATACAGGGTGACCAATTAAAGTTATTTCCTAGTTCTTCATAGATGATTAATTACATTTTAGCCTGCCTATGAAGCTATTATAGCATTTTAGACTCCCCTGGCATAACAAAGTCATGCTTTTTACCTGGCAAATGCAGCCTGAAGCTACAATTTCTAGTTGTGTTAGGTCTGGTAGGCCTAAAATGTTATTGAAAAATAAGATTCTAGAGTAAACAAAACACTGAATTGTGGAAGACAATGTAACACTTCTCATTCTTTCCATTTTTTAGTTCTATTCCAGCAATTTCATGGCATGACAAATTATTTGAATAGGTGTGTCAAATAAAAACTTACACATCACCCTTTTAACTTTCATTATTTGAAATTACTCTTTTTATGAAACTTCCAGACCTGGTGAGGCAAAGAGCCCCATCAAGCATTACTGGGGCCAGCTGGGAGGTGCTGCAGTTAGTCATTCACAAAATGTTTTAAGAACAAAAACACGACAGCTCTAATTATTATAAATGGGTCATTAAATCCCTTTCAATTGCAATGTGAAATACAATCTCTGAATAGTAAGCATCTCCTGGAAAAAATCTCATCTCTGAAGTTAAAAAAAGAGATACGTTCCGATCTGAATGTGATAGAAGGTGAAATGCATTTTCCTAATGAATGCTAGCGTTATTAAGACATTAATAGCTACTAATGGGGGGAGGTCTGGGATGAGAGAAGTAATATTTATAGAAAAGGTAATCTGCAAAACAGAAAGGTAGCCTTGGATTGTCATATTTCAGACCTAGATTTTACAGCATTAAAGCTCTTGTGGGCAAGGATGAATAAGGTGACCTTAGAGAAATTTCCAGTAACTTTCTGAAAGTCACTGCTTGGAGAGAAGAAGGACTCCTCTTGTACATTGCCAATGGAGCTGGTAGGAGTCCCTTTCCTGAGTACACTTGAGAAGACATGACATTGTGCGTACATATCAGCCCTTTAAAAACAACAAAATGAAAACAGTGCAAAAGGCAAACAGCCCAAAGGGAAGAAATGAAGATACAACAAGCAATAATAACTCCCAAAATGCCATAATAGACCTTTTATTTCAGCTATTCTTTCCCAAACTTCAAGCACTAGAGTAAGACATATTGCACAAGGGAAAGACAGAGAATGTATACTAGGGGTGACAGCACAGGCCAGAGCTCCTGTTTTAGTATGCAACTTACAAAACATACCCAGGACAACACACTTAATGTGGACTAAGGAATTGGTTATGCATTGGTTGACATGAGCTAATAATACACAAAACCATTAAATAGATCTTTCTGTAATAGAGTATATTTCAGGCCAAAATCTAGACTTCCTGGTCTGTAACAGCAAGGTAACAGAAATGATCCAATTAAAGTGTAGACATCAGTGAGAGGTAAAAACCAAAAGCTTGTATCCAAACCATTTTGAATGCAGGTGGCGGTGGCAACAAGCTATTTTCATATGCAATCTAAATCCACATTAAATAACTTCCTTGGATTTATATGGGCTTATACTTCTTCCATGCATGTCTCTCTTCTGGACTGTTTGATTCCCTTAATAGGGACGGAACAGAAACAGAAGAGCTATAGCTAATTAATTCAGAGTGAGAGACACAGTGAAATGTTCCCTAAACCTCTAAGTGGAGGTCTGACACAGCAGTAACTACCAATTCCTAGTTCTGTTTATATGCATGCCCTTATAGTTATTGAATTGCTATGCCTATGGTGAGTGGTGGTCAAAGAAAGCAGGAGCTTTGCAGCATACACATTTGATATTGGATGAATAATAAGGTGTGACACATGTAGCCCCCATGCCCAGTTCTGCCTTCCTGAGAAAAGCCAAAGTCCTTCACGACTGGCCTTGTGCTGAGCTCTGTCAGCATCAGAAGCAGCACAACGTGAATTAGGAGACTTGTCACCAAAACCAGTGGTTGAATCATGCCTTGCTTATCTTCTCTGCCATCAGAGGTGATCACAAGTAATAAATCCACAAGCAAGTCCAAGTCCATTCACAAGTGCCTTTTAAAAAGGTGAAGGGAGAAATTCAATAAATAGTCTGTACACTAATAGAGAACTTCAAGAGAATGCCCATCCAGCCACTCTTCTGGCACTACAGAAACACAATGCACAGTTAAACATCTATGTGAAACAATTTTTTATGACCTTGGAACAAAACCACCACCTTATGTCGTCCAGTCCAGCTCCCTTATAGTCAAAGCTATAATGTAACACCCTCATTAAACAAACCAGATTGATTCTTCCCCATTTCTCATTCTGAAAAGCTTTATTTCCTCTGAAAGAAACTTTTTGCCAGTCTCCAGCCAAAATGCATTTCTAGTCACTTTATAGCTGTTTGCTTTCTTGCCAACAATGTTACCTGTAAATATACTGGGAGGGTAAACACCTGGGTGGTAAAAGAACTATTTAAGCTAAAAGACAACCTCACCTCCCGTCAGGCTGTGTTTTACTTGCCTGAGCAAGCCAAGCTCATTCAGTCCCTCCAGTTAAGAAAGGCTCTCCACTCCTGTCAACAGTGAAGTAACTCCTTTCTGCAAGTTCCAGTTGGAGTTCATTTGCATTCAGCATAAAGATAACATTATTTCAGTGCTCTCTAATTCCCTGTATCTACTAGACTGCCTCAGCAGATATACCCTAAGATACATGTACCCTTTAATACCACTTCCATGTTTTTGGCACCTTGGTGCTTCATTGTTAACCTGCAAACAACCATATTTTTCTCCTCCTTAGTCATTCCCAGCTGATGAGCTCTGCCACATTGTCAGAGTTCCTGTCTTCAGTCCCACATGACCTGAGAATTCTTCTGATTGTATTCGATTTTATTTCTCATACTGCAACCTTCTAAGTCATCCGACACCTACCTCGTCCATGACAGACCCAACTCCCTTTGCATGGAGGATGCGTCATTACTATCGTAAGGTAATGTTATTCTCAAACCTCCAATTTTATGCCAAGTTATAAAAGAAAATATTAAAAATGACTAGTCTCAAAATGTATCTTTGCGGAACTCTGTTAGTAACAACCACTGGTGCTGATATTTCATCAACATTGCAACCAGTTAGTTACTTCTCTGCAAGCTCTTTAAGTACTGCACCCATCTCCATTTCTCCAGTTACAGGGATAATTTACATTGAAGAACTGTAGAAAATACACTACATTGTTGAAATCTAGTTCTTTCCCATAAGAAAGCTACTGGGTAACTTAACACAATCCTAACCGTAAGTCCAGCTAGCTTCTACCCCATTTATCACTCTTTAGTCACACTTCCCTTTGAAATTTATTTAGAACTTGATATTGTATGAGATTAGACCATGTTCCTCTTATTTTTTTTCTTTATTGCTGCTTATCGTGGTTTAAGCCCAGCCAGCAACAAAGCACCACACAGCCACTCGCTCACTCCTTCCCCCCCAACTTTGGCTCCAGTGCGATGAAGAGGAGAAAATATAAAGAAAATGCTCATGGGTAGAGACAAGGACAGGGAGGGATCACTCACCACTTATGGTCACAGGCAAAAGACAGACTCAACTTGGGGAACAAACAAAATCAATTTAATCTACTACTAACCAAATCAAAACAAAGATAATGAGAAGTAAAACCAAGTCTTAAACCACCTTCCCCCACCCCTCCCTCCTTCACGGCTCAACCCCCCTCCCGGTTTCCTCTACCTCCTCCCGCCATGGGGAATGGGGGTTGGGGTCGGTCCCTCACACCTTGTCTCTGCCGCTCCTTCCCCCTCAGGGGCAGGACTCCTCACTCTGCCCCTGCTCCGGCCTGGGGTCCCTCCAAGGGGAGACAGTTCATGAAGAACTGCTAGAATGTGGGTCCTTTCCATAGCCTCCAGCCCTTCAGGCACTGACTTCTCCAGCACGGGCTTCCCCACAGCCATCTTGGGGGGCACCCACCTGCTCCAGCGTGGGGTCGTCCCCGGGCTGCAGGTGGGCATCTACTCCCCCGCTTCCCTCCGTGGGCTGCAGGTCCATCCCCTCCTCTGGCCCACCTCCTCCCCCGCCTTCCTCACTGACCTCCATGTCTGGGTAGGGGTTTCTCTCACATCCCAATCTCCTCCCCCACTGTAGGTTCCCCTTCTCAAATCTGTTATCCCAGATGCGCTGCCACCATCGCTGATGGGCTCGGCCTTGGCCAGAGGTGGGTCCAACTTAAAGCCGGGGGAGCTTCTAGCAACTTCTGACAGGAGCCACCCCTGCAGCCCCTCCCCCGCTACCAAAACCCCGCCAGTCAAACCCAAAACACTGCTCTTCAGATACTTAATTCAAGAAGAAATGTATCTTATGAAGAAACAGGATAACTGTGAGTGCGAAACATGAAGTCTGCACTTCTCTGTAAGAGAGCTTACAAATAAGGTAGGGAATTCAGCCATTCAAATGACTAACAGGTACAATACACGAGATTAATAAAATTGTGAGAATGGGAAAAAATGGTGGGGTTTTTTGACATCTTCTGTCTGATTTCTTAAGAAAACAAGGCTGAAGCCATTACAATGTGTGAGTGACTATGAGCATGAAACTGTGTGCGTCTCAACTGTTTGCCTGCATGGAAAGCCTTTGAATGAGAGAGACCCTACCAGTCACTCCAACCTGGCCTCAATCTTCCTGAAAGTTAGACAATCTACTCCCCCTTATGAATCCACAGAAAACTAGGCTTTATTGTTCATCTGCTCATGAAACTAGTAACTTTGAGAAGTGATGAAGTTATAATGCCATCACATTGCTGTGAGTGAGGTCACACTGAAAGATGCACTGAAACACCCCACTTAAGTGGAAAGTGCTGTTCTTCAGCTAAGTCTAAATTTACTCCTGAATGTCTTTGAGCTATGAGTTCATACCTCAGTGCCGTGAAGGACATCAGAAAAAGTCAGGCTGGCAATTACTTCCAAGTGAATAATTTATTTAATAAATTTAGATACTTCTCTTTTGTAAATTGTGCCCTGTGAGTACAGGAGAACACCTTTTTCTTTAATCCATTATGTTAAAGATTCTGCTGAATATTTTCTGCAAATAGTTTCTGATGTGAAAAATGAGGACATTCTTTCAACAGTCCAGTAATCACAGCGACCACGATAATCTCATGATCACCCGGTAACATTCCTCGTCTCTTTGTTGTATCCTTTTCTTGTTTTATTCCAAATCCACAAAAAACAGAGATCTTCTCTTGTATTATCTTCATGCACGGTTTAACACAATGGAGCTAAGCACTCTACATCTCACTGTAATATGAATAATAATTCAGGCTATGATCTCTGTTGTCAACACACATCAATCTCAGCTATTATACAGCTCCTCTAAGACAGGCAGCAAAGCACCTCACGATATCCTAATAACACTTCCATTAGACACAGAATTCTAAAATCCCCACTTATTGCTGTGGAAGAAAGGGCCATGTATAGAGTGTTTACTTTGGGCATCCGTTGTAATGCTTAACAAGAGCAGCATGCTTCTAGTCATCTAACTTAGGTAATAACCAAGTCAGTGCAGGTCAATAGAGAGGATTAAACACCTCAGAAGAGCAGTTCAGAGTCAGCTACGGCACTCATGTCTCTCCAGTGATGCTTTTGGGATGTTGCATGCTGTCAGTAAGGCAGTGTAATATTCCCAACTGGGAGTTCAGCTGCTGTGGGATGAGTTTACACGACTGTTCATTCCTCATGAAAAATACTCCCTTCCCTTCCTCCCTGCCCCAATCTACAGAGTTAAGAGGGGTGAGGTGGAGGGAACAAAAAAAGTAAACAACTGTCACAGGAGACCTCACAGTAAGCCAGAAAGAAGGTGGAAATCCAGTAGGAAACTTCATTTTCCTGCACGTTTTGCTGTATATTTCACTACATCTAGCATGCATGCTGGGTCAGGTATAATACTTGCAGTTGGACTAGATGATCGTCATAGGTCCCTTCCAACTGAAATAGTCTATTTCTATTCTATTCTATTCTATTCTATTCTATTCTAATCTGTGAAGTCTCACAAATTATGGGAGGGGAAGAAATGTGTTTCTGGAAACAAACTCTAAATTGCTGGTAAGAATTATAGAACAGGACTTCACGGGAACATCCTCTGAACCATTCCCAGTGCCAAACCCAGAGCAGACTAGAAGCAAAGTCCCAATGCCTGGCTGAAAGAAGCTGTGGGAAGAAGGGTAGAGAATTATTCAGATCTGTAGGAAATCCTGGAACAGATGAAGCAAGACAGCACCAAAACAGAATCAACCTGCAGGCACCATAGGGAGGTCCTGGAGATGGGACAAAGCAACAGGCATAGAAAAGATGCAGTTGGAGAACATGAACCTTCACTTTGAAAAAGCAATTGAAGACACAAAACCTCCCTTTCCTTAAAAAGATACAGCATAGAAATGAATAAAATTTAGGTAGTAAGCAACAAAGATCAGACAACAAATACAGACCCATTTAAGGAGCAGGCAGAAAAACTGACATTCAGGCCCAGGTTAAATATGTTTGTGGTTCTTTGCAAATGCTAGAAATTTAATTAATAACTTAGGAGAACTACAATGCCTCTTTTAAATGCCAATATTCAGTTAAAAGAAACTTGGGGGAAAAACATTATCCATGTAGCAATGTGGCAATATGCTTATTCACTAGAAGGTCTGCCAAAGCAAACACATAAGGGGAATGGTCATAGAGGAATTGAACTCAGCATTTTTTTTCCCCAATGAATGTGTTGAACTCAGATCCCACAAGTTAGAAGCGCCTCTGGAAAGATGTAAGAAGCTGCTAATGAAGCTCCTTGGTCTTCCTGCTCCATAAACACAGAGACCCATATTGTATGTCCAAGGCCTGACTGTTTTCTCCAGGTATTCCCAAACCAGGTCTTGTCTCCAGCATTCATAAACAGTAGAGTGGTAAGATAAAATTATTTCTTGCTAGCTAGAATATGTATAATTCTCTTTTCACCAGAATGTACCAGATGAAGGTTCTGAAAAGTGCAATATAGGGGGTTTGTAATTAGCTTTTTAACAAGGAATGAAGCCCTCTTCCCTTTTTTCCTGCAGAAAGAGTAATTTTTTCTACTTGGCCCTGGCAGCTCCAGTCAGAACCACCTACATGGCTCTGTTCTATCCCACACAATTTTACAAGCCACCAACAAAGTGCTGCTCCTCACTTTGTATCAGCATAATAGTGTTAATTGCAGCCAGACCATGCAGACCTTCTGCCACCACAGCGTGGAGAAGAGTGCGCAGAGGTCTGAGGACTGAGTCAGAACAGGGGGGACAGAGGTACTTCCATCTTCCCTGGAAGAGGAGCGTTGTTGCAGTCAGTTCCAGCCCATAAGTACATCTTCCCCGCACTTCATGCAAGCCAGTGGTCCTGCCATGGCTACATGAAGTACATCATAGAGCCTAAAGACATGGTTGTTGCTATGCACGTCCAAAGAGCATATCATAGCTATCTCTTCCCTGCTTGATGAAAAGCAAGTTTGGGAAAGATCTTAGGCAACCTCAGCCCTCCAAGATTCCCATGCATTCTTCCCACCTTGGCTCACTACCCAAACTCCCCTCAAGCTCTGCACATGGCTTGGGGGCCCACCCAAGAACAGGAAGATTGCATGAGTATAAAACCCAGCTCAAAGTGATCTACGGGGTGGGTTTTTTTCTGTGTAAAAAAGAGCTTGGTAAGAGAAAATACAAAAGCTCTCCCTCCAGCTAATGCTGTACCAGAGACAAACACTACATGAGATGTCTTCATCCTTTCGCACGTAATAAATTTTTAAGCCACATGTCTTTAAGGCACTAGGTTAAGATGCTTAACATTTGAGTACACATGATTGAAATTTAGTACTAACTCATTTCTATTTTTAGTCTTAACACAGCTATAACATCCCCAGAAGCCTGACCAGCCTGCTGTGATTAAATATCATACTTGTACAGTGAACTGCTGCCTAGATTTTAAAGCAGGTACATTTATTTTAAAACCCTGATCAGCATAGTAAACCCTTGTTTTCAGTCTAGGCTATTAAAACAGAAGAGCCATTCTCCTTTTTCATATTTAACCATGCAAGGGAATTGTTAATGGTGATTTACATTTTTATTGGAATTAGTGGTAGGACTCTTATAAAGTTACTTGGGAGTTTTCATGCCTGTCACATCATGGAAAGTTGCTGGGACAATAAGGAAAAATAATACTGAATTCCTAAACTATTGTGAGAAGGTGAAGAGCAGTCTTCTAAAGATTTAAGATCTGAAATAGCCAGACACAACAGAGAGGTGATGAGCGCTGGAAGAGGAACAGGGGATCGGGAAAATACTCTCATGGGACTACTTGAAGTACTTTTATTTCTGAATATCTAGATAAATGTTTTAAGTATTAAAGTAATTCTTTATTATTTGTATTAAAGTAATAAGTGGAAACCTCTGTATAGGAAAAATCCTCTTTGCAAATACATTGCAGCAGATGGGCTGGTCAGAAAGAACATAGTCCAAGTAGGCAGGACAGAACATTTTCACACAAAGAAGTATTATTAGACGGGGGGGAAATGAAGCAGGCGAAGACTGGATGGGGCAGACCTTCACACTGAGGCCCTTAAACTGAGTTGTTAAGATGAAGGTTACTAAATGTCAGCAAGGTACTCAAGTTCCCATTCCAGTTAATGGAGATCTAGACAATGCAGTCAGTGGGAAGTAGGTGCAACTCAGTATTATAGTGTGTCCAGGATTGCTCTTTAAGTTTCATGGACCAGATCTCACCCTATTCTTTTGCCAGGGCATAGTAATCCAAATCAGATGCTCTTAGGTAACCTGTCTGTTCTTCGCCTTCTTCTCACAAAGCTAAACAACCTCCTCCAGCCCCTTTGTTATATCTGACAGCCACATACAGATGTCTGAGATGCACCTCAAATATGTTTCAGATGATACCAGATAACTGTGGTTAAGCAACTGAGTTCTACTCCTCCTGTGACTATCATGGAGGTTTTAACGGACATGTCATCCATGTATAGATGTCTGAATTTGGAAATAAATTCTACTGCTAGGGCTTCATTTGCGGATTTACATTTTGAAACTTGGTGTTTGTCACATTAAATATCACGATGTACATATCATCTCCAGATTCGCATGTCCCACCATGTTCTGACTGTTCTCTAACCACCACCAGGCAATCAAAAGTCTCTTATCAATCCTGGACCATATAAACCAACCCTGCACAGAAGTCTTCCATGCTGTGGAGTGCTTCAAGCAAGGAAAGGAATTATGCTGTGACTCAGTTATTTTGGGAATAAAGTTCAGCTGCCCAAACACAGCCTTTGGAGTCACTGGACACTGTGGGTTATCCTGCTGCTGCTCCAGAACAGTGGAGTTCCTCTGCCAGTCAGATTTGGTACAACAAATTTCCTGTCACTAGTAACAGTCTGCCCATACTCTTACCCCGCAGTCATTTAACCAAACCTGAATTTTACCAAAGACAATATGCAATGAATTAAGGGGATGCACACAGAGAGCTGCCACAGCTCCAATGACTTGTAATCATTCATTATGCAGTGCTAATTCTGACCATCCCCATCTCTCCCAGAAGAATGAAGTGGTCCAGCCCAAAAGGCTGGATCCCCTCAGCCTCTGCACTGAATCTGGCCCTATCTACTCTCCCGTTTGGCAGAAATCCTACAAAATGGCAGGCTGTGAGAAAAAACTGTGTGTGGCTGGGAATTTCATGGCTACCGCATCAGAGACTGTCTATGCAGTAATCTGGGAAAGCTGGGACTGGTGTGCTTTCTGCTACCAATGGACTAAAAACTGAGCACACAGCTGGTGTGTATTATTGCAGCTTGTTACGGCCAAAAGCTTTTCCTTTTCTCTTCCATCTAGTCCTCTTGTTTGTGTCAGCCGCCTTTTATGTCTCATCCATCCAGAAAAAGGCATCTCAGGGTAGGCACAACCATTTACTTTGTGTTTGTACAGTTGTCATGACCGCAGATGAGATGTCTGAACACTAACTCTCTTTATATACCAGTTATTACTGATGGTTCCTCCAGGCACTGTCCAACCACAAGTATCTATATATTAATGCACACTGAGCAAAGTTTTAGGACAGGAAAATGGGCTTTAAACACCAGTTCTCCTTTTTTTGTAGTTCTTCTACCTAATCTGGCCTCCTTTGCTCTGAAACATTAAAATACAAGGCAGCTCCAGTGCTGGAGGGAGACTGACATCTGTGAAGAGAGTCCTTTTCTTTCCTCACTCTATTGCAGATGTTCAGGTCAAATGTATAACCCAGAATGTTAGGGGGAGTTGGGAGGCCAAAAACAATCAAAAAAATACTAAAAACCTCTGATTTTTCAGTTGCAAGATAGCAATCACAGTAAAATACTGGCCCAGTCATACTTGCTTGGCAGAAGATTTTCCCCTAGTGTGTCTGCATTACAAGCAAATGGTTGGTAATGATTTGTGTGCATGCAACACTTGTAAATAATTAAAACAAACCTCTGTCTGCTGCAGAATGCAAATGTGCCAACAAACTAACCCAACCAAGCCAACTTTTTATAAGGGCATGTAGCGGAGAGGGACTTTTTGTAAGGGCATGTACTGATAGGACAAGGGGTAATGGCTTTAAACTGAAAGAAGGTAGATTTAGACTGGATGTAAGGAAGAAGTTCTTCATTGTGAGGGTGGTGAGGCACTGGAACAGGTTGCCCAGAGAGGTCGTGGATTCCCCATCCCTGGAAGTGTTCAAGGCCAGGCTGGATGGGGCTTTGAGCAACCTGGTCTAGTGGAATTTGTCCCTGTCCATGGCAGGGGGGTTGGAACAAGATGATCTTTAAGGTCCCTTCCAACCCAAAACATTCTATGATGCTATGATTCTATGAACTTTGTCTGGGCTCAGTAAATTCACTGCAGTGAATGTTGCCTTGGAATGGCCAATTGCAAGGCAGCAGCTCTAGGAAGCCAGCTGGACACCCACGTCTTCAAAGACAAGTAACTCTCCTGCTGAGACAGCATTGTGTGTAGCCTACTGTAGCTTGGGTCTTGAAACATGTGGCATACTAAGGAGTTTTATACTAATTTTATACCAGCTATTGCCTGCAGAGGAAATGGAAACAGTGGCATGAGTTGATGTGGCAGCAGAACTTCATACATCGCTATTCAACCTGTTTACCTCTGAAATGACAAAATCCCCAAATTTTCTCCACTGAAAGAAACAGTGACATAGTTGAGACATCACTTGCAATGATCAGAACATGAAGTTTGTGATTTTTCAGCTTCTTGGTGAGGAGACCCCACTTCTACCACGAGGGATTGCATCACTTCAGCTGGGACTACATATGGTTTGTGACAAGGTGAGGGCAACCATGGAAGGCAATGGCAGATGTTTTCTTTGTTGGCTTCTGCCACCTGACACAAGAGACAAACCACTGCTATTAGCATCTGCCTTGGGAGAGGGTAACAGATGTTATCGGTATTTCAGCTATTGCCTAGAGATATCAGTAGTTCTTCCATTTGAGTAGTTTGGATAAGGTCAGTGTGGGACGTTGGAAGATGTAATATTTCCCAGGTGAGGAGTACGACCCCTAGAAGCAGTGAAAAGACAAAGGGTGTGCATGTGTGTGCTTCTGCGACAGGTATTTTCAAAGTAACTTTGAACTGGCTTTTTGGTCACAGCTAAGAAAAGAACCCCCACAGACAAACAACTCCCTACAGAAATTAAATAAAAAGCTTTCATCTCCATGGCATGACAGGAACAATACAATGTTTAATGATCTTTGCTAAGAATCACTGGTTTTTTATATAAGAAAGAAGCATTTTACTTTTCCTTGCTATTTGCTATTGATCTTGCCCCTTGTCTTTTTGCCCAATTTGGCATGCATTTGAAATTGTTCATTCATGTGTCTCACAAGCTTTGATGTCTGTATGGTTTTGAGGAAATTGCAAATTGATGTTGTAAGTGCATTTTCTATATTATGGTAACTGCCTGTAATATACAAAAGGACAATATTAAAGGAAAATATCCTGTGCACAGTTGCAGAATTGTGCAGATCTCAGCACTCACATTAGCATAAGAAAAAATTGGGTTTTTATAATAAATGTGATAGAGGACAGTTAGTTCATCCCCAAAAATAATTTCTTAAAGTATGTTTATAAACTTCCATTTCTCTTAAGATCAAATGCAATGAAAAATTAGGTAGCAACGGCTTTGTAACTTTAAGAAACATTGACAGAAAATGAGAAGAGAATGATTTTCTTAACCTTAGATGAAATGCTCACCTTTCAACTCTTCCAACACACATCTCTAGCAGGCATTCTCTGATGAACATGCTGTCATTGTCAACTCACTTCTATTGCCAAGGAAATCACTTGCAGAAGGAATTTATTTAAATGCCGAATAGTCATCAAGGTTATTACAAACCTAGAGGAATTAAGCTAAATCACTGCCCTTATTTTTCTCTCTGCAGCAGAATTTCTCACATCTTCCTCTATAGCTCCCCTTTTATTCACACATTTTCCCTTAGATATGGCAAGATTTATTTCAACTAACTACAGGCATCAAAGCTAGGCTTGGCTATCTAAGATTGCCTTTTAAGCTCATGCTATTTTCAACAGAGAAGGACTTAGAAAAAGATAACTCACTTCAGAAGATAATTCATCCCCTGGTTTTATATGCTTCTGTTTTGGTGGGATGAATTGCCCTTTGAAATTTTCAATTGCTCTGCGTTGTCTACAGGTTGAACATAGAAGACTCTCTTCAACCATATATCTACCTCCTAAATGGTTAAATGAATTCTAATCTCTGGCTTTCTCTCTATTCAAGTCCCAACACTATGTGCTGCCTCGCTTATTCCCTCATCTCTCCACCAATTATCTATCCACTTAGGAACTGATCTCCTGGGTAATCAGTTCCAGTCCTCAATCATCACAGGAAGTCATGTCGTATCATCCCAGTCATGCATTTATCAAACTCCCTCTTAAAAGTAGTTATGTGATCTGTACCCACTACTCCAAGTGAACAGCTGATCTGCATTAATCTTCTTCCTCTAAGGCTTCTTCTAATTCCCTGCTTAACCATATCTATGATTAGTTTATACCCCATTTGTCCTTTAGCTTCTATCTCTTCCTGGAATTTACCTGCTTATAGATATTTATAAGCAATAATTACATCCTCTGCTAGCTTTCATTTTTCTAGTCTGAAGAAAGCAAGCTTTTAATTTTTTTTTTTTAAGGTAGTTTCTCTATTCTTCCATTCTAGTAACGCTGTTCTAATTTTAATACCTCTCTTGAATAACGCTGATGAGAGGTGTACATTGTATTCCAGGTCTCTTACAATGGCATTAAAATTTCCCTCTTTATACTGAGAAATCCCACCTAAAACCTCCCAGTGTGCTTTCTCCTGACAGCCTTTCTCTGGTGGGTCACAGCCATTGTGAGCGAGCTAATATGTTTGTATCTTTCTTCCGTTTTGTTTTCTGCTGAGAAGATTTTGTCTTATAACAGACCTTCAAAACTTCTAAACCTTCCTCCAAATTTCAACCTATGGCAGTTTTTCTAGTCTTTGTGGCCAGAAATTCCTTTTGTATGTTAAGCCAATACTTCTCTACCTTGATAATGAATGCCAAATTTTTTGTCACTTACTTCTGCTGATACGGTCTTATTTTTGTGCTAATATCCTTAGAGAAAACAAAAGATGACATGAGCTACAAGAATTAGCTTTGAATAACTACATAAATAATCTCCCTAATGTGATGATTCCCTTTCAATTATAAACAGTTCTCAAATTCCATTGCAGTAATTTCCTAGATGTTTTAGGTCCTTTACAAAACTTTCTCTCCTCCATCTTCATAGTTTTCTATGCAGAATTATCATATGCCTTACTGAGGGCTGAAGAGGTTCACTTCTGGAAAGAATGTGGCCTTTAAGAGTACCGAACCATTTTACTTTATAGATAAATTCATATAAATGTTTTTGCAAAACTCTAAGTTAATTTTACACTGAATTTTTAGGACACAAAACTTTAATGTGGAGCCCATAGCCACTTGGAAAGGTTATCTGGGATTTTTAAATGACATACTAGAGGAAAGAGTTCATAAATACATGTGAACTCTGATCTTTCCAGCGTGTGACACATCTCAATTCATTTAGTTGAGAAGAAGGTTTTTGTTGAAATGTTGCTGTGTTCTGATGATTAGAACAAGACAGAATGAATAAATTTTTCACTAGTCACCTAAAAGATGGTTGGATATGTATCTTTTGGAGGCAAATAATAACAGTCTACTAACCTAGATCACACACTTGCCCTCACAATCCCCTTAGTTTCATCTAAAGACTTCCTGAACAAAAAGAACTACCTTCACTTCATTTATTCATAATCCTACTATTGCCTTCTTTTATCATCAGTTGTCTCTGAATTACACTAATTTTCAATATCTCTTGACCAATTTAAACCTCATAGTTTTCTTATTAATTTTAAATTATAAGAACTGAGACAATCCATTCAGGTCTTTTCTGTAGAAGAGCTGACTGCCCTCCTTTGCATTTTGGACAAATGTTGCTAAGTTCTTCCCTTCCAAAATAAGCCACATTGGGAATCTAGTCTTGTTAACAACTTTATGCTAGCACTAAATCTGTCCCAGCTGGCCTACAGAAAATAAAGGATCACAGAAGCACAGGATAATTTGGGTTGGAAGGGACCTCTGGAGGTCCCTAACCCAACCTCCTGCTCATAGGTGGTTAGACTAGACCAAGTTGCTCAGAGCCAAGTTCAGTCAAGTTTTGAATGTCTCCTAGGATCTTTTACCTGTTGTGGCCTTGGGAACTGTGAGAAGCCCTGTTCACTGAAACTCAAATAAAACCATTGCCATTAGCTAAAAAAAAATAAAAAATAAAATCAAAACAAAACCAAAAAACGCACATATTTGTAGAAATTTAGAGAAAGCTAAGACAGAGAATGCTCTGTCTAGCTCTCTACCTAAATATGACATACATTTGTACATATCACATGTCATGTATACAAAAATTGAAGAGATAATTTGGTGCTAAACATGAGGAAGAAAAAATGGAATCAGTGCTGCTCTGCATCTAAAATACACTTTGCAAACTCGGCTGAGTTAAAGCACATAGGCCACAGAAACCACTTCCTAAATGTGCATGCACCAGAATGATGAATCTCTCCCTTGTGCTGCATTAAGTATCGGATCTTTTATGATCTATCATTTTTTTAAGTCTTCATTTTACCTTTCATTAAACATTACAAAATGTGTCCCATCAGAAAGCATTGTTTTTTATGGCAACATTTCAAGCTCAGTAACTGAGGAGACTTTATTTTGCATCTGAATATGATTTCCATTTGTCTTTTAATGAACTATTTTTATAGTGCAAGTGCATAAACAAATAAGAAAGTGAGTGGGCAAAGATGCTTAAGGTGCTTTCATAGGAACAAGCTTAATCAATATCCAGCTTTCAAGAGGAGAAATTTTGGATCTATGCAACTGTTTTATTTGCAGACATTAAGAAGAAGCTATAGGGCAATTAGCAAGACTTTGGTTCTGGAAAGCTAGTTTGAAGTCTATTGCATCAGTCTGAAATTGAGCCTTCCATCAAATACTTCTTCCATGCAGCTGTTCAAAGGAAAGTTCATCAAAGTTTTAGCAGGAAGAGAAACATGGCTATACAACTCAAGTCAGAAGATGAGTGGTTCACTAAACAGTTTTGGCTGACCCCTGGAAGTTATTAAACCATAGCATGTCTGAGTGTTGGACTGGGACTTGAGTCTTACACTTACATCAGACAGTCATAAAATAACCCAGTTCTGCAACAACAGCAACAATGGAAAAAAAAAAATCCAAACCCAGCTACAAACTCTCTGCTTAGCTTAAAGCTGGTAATTCCACATACCCTGTTGTGTCTAGATGTACTGTCTCTTACGCAATTGTCTTGCCTTCCTCATGTGAGCAGACAAAGTAATGAGGAGGGGGTCTACAGTTTCTACCTTCTGTATAATCTTGACTGAGCCTGAGCTGAGTCCAGCTGTGGCTAACAAAACCAGCTGTGGCTTTCTCCTGCGTATCCCAACCTGGCTGTTAACAACCATACAGACCACATCTATCTCCTATATAATTTCTAGTCCAAAGAAACTAGTTTGAAAAGGAGGCATTTTTTACTTTGTTTTTCAGAATTTCTCTGCTGTCAGCACCTGATTCAACTGTAACACATTCCTCTCTCTTAATAGAAGGGTTTCTTTGAGTAAGTCTCATTTTTCATTATGCTATGGTGAAGGAGATTCATTAGTACTCCAAAGAGCAGCTTTGACTGTGTTGGGGTCCTTAGCTTTTCTCTCCAAGCACTGTTCATCATCAAGAACAGGCATTCCACTGAATTATTAGTTTCTGTTATACATAAGCTACTTCTACTTGGCATTAGAATATCTAATTTTTTTTTTTTTTCAGTAACTAAAAATGTAACTGATCAAATGAAAACACTAAGACATTTCAATTATTTGACAAAAACAAAGATGCCTGTAAAATCTGGGCTGTACCAACCAAATCATGATGCATGGTGACTTCAAAGATATGACCACCATAGCTTATATAAGAAGAAAATATTTTTGAGCTTAATTACTGCTACTTTTTAACAAACTTGGAAGTAAATCCAATTTCAACAATAACTAACTGCACAGTCATTAATCCTGGAACTTAAGCCAAACGTATCTTCCATACTGAGGACATCTGTGATTGTCTCCTTTGGAATTTGTTCTCTGTGCATCTTATGTAAGCGTAGCAGAAATCTTCCAACTCTGATTCTTTTGTTTCATTTACAGCACATGAGAAAGCAGGCTTGGAAATCTGTCAACTAAAGTTTAGAGGGAACAGAGAAGGGGAAAAAATAAATTTTAAAAATAGTTCTGATTAATTTGTTTCACTGAAAAAAAGGAATGGAAAAAAGAATAATCGTCATAGTCTTCATTTGTACATGCATAAAAGAGAAGACAGAAATCTATCAAAGATTTGTTTTTTGTTGGATGCTCAGTTTTGCTCAGAGCTATGGGAGTCTCCATTCTCTGCTCCCTGCAGTTAAAAAAAGCCCTTTTCCAAAATCCTGTTCTTCCCAAAAGTTACACAAATCCTCTTCCACTTCCAAGGAAACCACTCCCAGCTCACAGCTCCCTTGAACACAACCCAGATCCTCAGTTATGTATGTCAGTACATACTAATCTATTTGGATATTTTAGTTCTGAAAAAGAAGAGCATCCTCTGATTTCATGCTGGCTTACCTTGCCCTTATCACGCTTGGCTTAATGGTGAGGCAAAGGAGTATTTTTAGGTACTGTGGAAATGAATAGTGAAAGAATATGCAAGATTTTCACACTAGTCCTTCCTGAGTTAATACCTAAATACTTCTCAGAAGCCTGCATAGATCAAGGTTTCCCACTTACACTTCTGCTTTTATATCTTCTGCTTACTAGAGTATATATAGTTATTGCCACTGAAAAAAATGTAGGCATCTAACTTCAAATGGTACCCTTAAATAGTGCTGACAGTGTACTTTACTTGCAAAAACCACAAAGCGGAACAAATAAAAAGAGCTGTTGTAAGACTAGCTAAAGACGTTCAGGTACTTGCCATAATCATTTTGCAGCTGGATATAGGCCTGAAAGAACATCAAAGTTTCACAGCAGAGATATGTTGTGGAGCTGATCATGTCAAAAGGTTAAAACCTTTTTTTTGCTTATGCTTTTGGAGAGCAGATTGTGAAATATGTATAAATCATTCATATTCTATTAAAATAGAGCTCTGATTCAGTTTTTGAGAATTTCAACAGATTACCATACCGAAGTTCATTTTCTGTCCAGCTTCACTCTTCAGCTGTCTTCTTTATTTCATCCTCTTCAGTATGATCTCCACATCATTTTTGAAAGCTCAGCACTTTGCAACTCTCTTTTTCTGACACTATCATTTCTTTCTTCTTTTCAAATAACTGTCAAAACATACTTCGCTTCTGAAAGACTTTCCCTTTTTTTGTGATAAAAATTCTACACAAAATGGTTTTGGTAAAAGAGTGCAAAAGTACAGCATAAATCAGATTCTTTTAATAATTGAATCATTCAAAAATTTTTCAAAAAATCATATGTTTGATGTTCCAGATTATTGACACTATGAAAACATAATGTCAAAAGCATTCATGTAATTTATCAGTGAAAATTAACAGAAGTAGATTACATCACGGTAAGCCTTAAAAAATATTGATAATTTGCAATATTAACCCCCCCCCCATATTTTAGATTGAATTAGATTGGGAATTAATAACTTCAAGAAGGTACCATTTTAAAGAAATTCAGAGCATGATGTTGGAAAGTCAGGAACCTGGTTCCAATTCTGGTATTCTGGGAAACAGTTCTTGGGGAAAAGTTGGATCTGGTCAGGCTAAACTTTACATTATGTAAAAAATAACTTAAGTCACCTGAGTAAAGATGTCCACATGTTTTATTGCTGTTGGACCTTGGGTCTTCAAGCACATTCACTTGTAAAGATTAAACATTTCTGTGGTGTCATGTATTACAGTAATGAAAAATGCTAGTATTGTACTTGGGCCTAATATGAATGCAGAGAGAAATTCTATTGCATAAAGTGTCTGTCATTATTCATACTGAACATTGCAGTTATTTCTAGCGTGGGTCAGCCCTACCTTTTTAAATATTTTACTGCATACATTTGACTAAGTAAAATATTCATGAATATATTTCAGAATAATCGAATCTAATTTAGATTCTAATTTAGAGCTCTTCTATTCAACAGGTTGCACTCTTCATATTCTGCATACTTGTGAATTGGAGAACTGTTTCCCTCTCTGGAAAACATATCTGAATGTTAAACAGATTGTACTGAAGAAGTACTACGCATTTTCCTATGAATGTATCTCAGGCATCCAAGCAGGATGCAAAAAAAACAGGCCACGTGAGCTAACACATATGATGAGTAGTGATGATTCAAAGTGAACGGTTTGCAAACAGTGCACAGATTGAAAAGTTTTCATCAACGGTATTTAGCAAAAGCTTATAAATAACACAGATATTCATGAAAGTCAGGAAACATTTCTGAATTAAAATGAGACTTAAACACATGAAGGTTTTGGGCTAGCATCTCCTTCTTAACAGATTGTACCTTTAACTCTGCTGAAACTCTGTTTCTCAAGATGGTGCTCTGTGCAGTGACTAAATGCAATAAAATCATGACAAAGGTTGAATTTCTTTTCAAGTATAATATGTGGGAAGTGAGAGTGATTGTACAATGCAGGATACTCCTGCATCTGGTATCTAACACCACATTTCTTGTAATGGAAAGCACATGGACTTTCTAAGCCCCAACAAAAGCAAACAAATCAGAGAAAAGACCAATATGCATTACAGGTTCATGTAGCCTGGCTTTTCTCAGGCTACATGAACTTGGGGGCAATGCCAGGTACCAGCCATGATAACACTGCTACAAGCAGCAATTCTGGGTACATACAAGGCTCCTCTGTTCTTAGGGATTGCTCCATTGCTTGAAACGGACAACTGAGATTGAAAAATAGATGAATGAAGGCAAGCAGCAACCTGAGATACCACAGGAAATAAGTGGTGGTATCTCTTTCATGTTTAATCCTGCTGCACTCCCCTCCAGACCTGGTGCTGAGGAGGCAGGATCAGGCCAATGCGCCAACTCTACCATCACGGACACGCAATCAGGCACCATCCGAAAGCTGAAAAAACAGCTTGTTTCAGCAGTTTGCCAGCTTGACTTTCATTTCAAGGAGAAAGCAATGAATTGGGCTCTGTCAGAACTGACTTCGGTCTGATCTCACAGCAATGTGGGGACTGAAGTAGCAATGGGAACAGTAGCAGTAAAACTGGTAAAGCGTTCAAGGACGTCTGAGGTGGTCAGAGCTTGCATCTAGAGCTGCAATTATTTCTTACTGTAAAGCTGATCAGAAAATCCTCCAATTTTTACATGGATTTTGATGATATCACAAACTGTAAATGTGTACTATCAATTGTGCATACCTAAGCACTGGTTATGTTTCTTTTGGTTTTTTAGGTTTTTTTAAAGTCTGATTCATCTCTGAGAGTGACACAGTTTTCAAGTTGGATGAAATGAAAGAGTTTCCCAGGAAGATATGAATAACACCCCTGCCTTCTCTCATTGTACAAGATCAGCAACTATTTCTGCTGCTCCTCACTCAAAATGATCCTCTGCAATGGGTATTTTGTGGAAGTAGAAAATGGGGCTCTCCTCAAACATTACAGTAAAATAAATTGAATTGCTGATATGTATATCTGGACTGGGAAGATCCTGTCAACCACAACAGAACAGAAGTATTCAGCATTTTAGCCATCCTCATCTGCCTCCCTAAATTTCTGTTACATTTTCACCTGGATAAAATATTTGCTTATGCGATCTCTACTATGTGAGAAGGAGATCAAAGAGCAAACTCCCATCTCAAGTTTATGTCTCAGATCCAACCAGCAAGAGAGTTTTTGACCTCACGTGTGATGAACAGTACCTTATCACTCATGAATTTGTTCACAAAGGCAGCAAACCAATTCTAGAGAAGCTCAAAGTTTTAATCAATGTACGGAATTTGCCTAAGGTAACAGAAGGAGTCAGTGTCAAAGCTGGGATAAGAGTAAGGAAGCATATCTGTGAAAAAAAGACTAGAATTTTTTTTAACACAAATTTGCCATAAAAATTATCCAAACACTCAACAGGAAACTCTGAATGGATTCATTTCTCTGCAGTTTGAGGCACAAATGGTACAACAAGGTTGCCATAAAATTGCCTTAATGCTTTCTATAGACCTGGTTGTGGTTGTCTCTCTCTGCATGTGAGTATGTTTATTTGCTTCAGGGTTTTTTATATTACTGTTGACCTCACATTCTTGAGGCTTCAAATCATTATTTATGAGACATTCTTCAATTTAAAATGAAAATTTGCAGAGCAAATCATACACTTGATTAATACCTCCTGCTTCCAGAAACACCTTCAAAATGTATATATATAAAAATTTCCAGGTGGTAGGAATTAACCTGGCCTCTGCTAAACTGGTTAATTTAAAATGTATAAAACATCAAAGGAGCTCAGAAGAGAGCAAGTCAGTGAATGAGGTGTTGTATGCTCAGCTTCATTCTTCATCAATATTTATTTGCTTTCTCTACCCCACCTTCTATGACTAAAAGACTTTTGAAAATCTTTCTTCATTTTAAAGATGACTCTGAACCAAACTCCTACTGCAAAAGAGAGTCTACCCCTCTCTTTCTGGCATCTACCTCCAGAGCGCAGAAGTTGTTCATGTCATTGCACTTCATTGCATAGAGGCAACTCGGTGAAATGTCTGTTGGAGACCTTCTAGTAATACCAATTTAGCGCATACAGAGTGGCCGGAACAAATCAAATCTTCATTTATGGTGTCAAAGGATCCATGAGGAATTGTTTCTTTAATTTTGTTGCTATGGAAATACCTGAACTTCTCCTCCTGAATTAGCAGACTTCATAATGCAGTCATTTCCTGTGTACATGGAAGCTTCTGATCTTCAATACCAGTGACCTGCCTAGACCTGCCCCCTCCTCTCCTCGCCTACTTGGGGCATGGCCACATCCATCTCTGTGTCTAGAAATAAGACATCCTTCAGATTAAGAAACTTGCATTAATACAACTGCAATCAGATGCTGCAAGCCCTGATGCTGTTTCGTGCTAGCCTAATTGAATTTTCCATGCCATTGCAAGCATCATAGTGCTTTAAGGGAGAAGAGGTCCACGAATTTATGATGATGCACATATCCCTGGAGCCTCTATGGCAACTTGCAGTTCAGTGATTGGCTTAGTTTTTCATGTCATTACCACTGATTTTGGGGTCCACGGTGAAATTCCTTGTGTGATAGTTTCCCATCAAGACAATTCAAGTTGGAAGAGCAGATCTTGTATGCTCTGTCCCATATGGGTTATGGCATTTGGTGGACTGAAGTTTCAGTTACTTTCCACACACACACAGTTGCACAATGGCTGGTGTCTGCCAGCCTCGATTCATGTGCCCAAGCCTCACCTATGGCCTTGGGCTTAATGCTTCCCATGGGCTGAACACAGGCTTTCAGATACATCAAGGTGGTAGAAAACACTAAGCACAAGGGCTTAAGTGGGACCTAGACCACCTAAATCAGACCAGTGCCTTTCCAGACAAACACTGAGAGGACGATGTCCCTTGTTTCCTGACCCAGTGCCCCAGGAGGACTTTAACACCCAGTGTCTCCCACTTCTGGGAGCACACCAGAAAATTCCTAAGCTGAGAAACTTGGAGCATAAGTCATGCCCCAAACAGGATACCCACCCAAAGAGATACGGGCTTTTCCAAGCGGCAATTAAATAACCCCTTTAGACCATAAAAAAGACATTTCACTTCTATTTTGCTTTTATTACACTCCATTTTTTTGCTGCTTATAGTTTCAGGTTTGTAAAAGGCTCTCCTGTCCTAGAAAAGGCTTCCCCAGCAGAGTGAAATCTTAGACTGAAAACAATTTTCAGATCTTTCCCCATTCAGTGATCTGGATCATTCAGCAATGTGGAACGTTAGTTTGTGACCATTATCAGAAGATTTATTAATTGACTTTTCTGACAAGGTTACCTAGTGGTTACAGCCGCCTGGTAATGAAGGTGTCAGTTCTTGCACTATGGAGAGTAATGACAGACCCTTTTGAATGTCTGTTTCTGAGTGAAGAAGGACAGTTTGACAGACCTTCACTACAAGTGGCTTCAGGTTTATGAAAGGAGAGGTCATCCAGAGTCTGTCAAGGAACCAGCTGAACTTAAAGCTCTGGGATGCTGTCACTGTGAATTAACCAAGTTGTCTCAAGCAAAATCACACCATTTCCAGTGTTCTATATCATGGAGAAGATAATAGAGACATTTCAACCCTGAAATAAATTACAAAATTTTCCCTTGTTTCATAGGTAAGCTTTATGGTTCCAAGTTTTTCACCTTCTGTACATCTTCAGAGGCTTAACAAAAAAACTTAACCAAAAAAATGGTAAGTTTCTCACTAAAAGACAAGTTCTTTCCACTGCTGAAATATTAAATACTTAACTGAAAAAAGACTAATTTCTCCCATAGCAGCTGCTGTACAGCAATCCTTTTAAACAGTTTGAAATACCTCAAGAAAAAAGTGAAAGAAAGGAAATCTAAAATACTTAGAGTGAAAAACTCAAATGACTTTTCTTCTAGGAAAATTCTCCTTTATTCTGCTCACATGCACAGAGATGGTTCAGAGGGAAGTCTTTTGTTTAATGAGTCACTTGCTAGCACCAGCAATCTCTCTTAAGGCAAGAAAAAAATCAGTCCACTCTGGGATTTTAGGTCAGAGATTTTAATTTTTTTAAAATAATTCCTAGGAGTTCTTTTGATGAAAACAAAGGAGTGAAGGGGAAAAAGTAAAAGAGAAGCCATGCAAACTTTTATCTGATCCTCACTCGTGCACTTGTGCCTCAGCTTAGCCTGGTATCTGACTGCCATGCCTTGACGCTAGTACTCCTGCTGGCACCAGGCTCTTTGGTTCTGGGTAACTTCCCAAGTACATTGTGCCGGTTTTGTCCTTGAATTGGATTACTTCCAAAGCCAGATGAGACAGAGCCTGGAAACTGTCAGACACCTGTGAGCTGAAGCCCTTCTTCATGGATTTTCTTTCAAGCTAATAAGGCTGGTTACACTTAGCTGCATTAACTCCTCTGTCTGGTTTGTTTCTTGAGTAGATCCAGAGCTCCTGGGTGATGCTTTACTCTTTCAAGGAGAAGGAAATGCCACCTTCTCTCCCAGATAGGGCTCACAGATCTTCAGGCAATATTTAAAAGCACAAGAATGTCAATTTGGGCTGAGTTCCTCATGCTCTATCCATGGTGTCTCCAAGAAGCCCACAGAAAACAACCATCTCAAGTATTCACATTGAGAGGGTTATACAGGAGCAAAAGTCCTCAGAGGGACTGAAATAGCTGCTACTCCTGTCACTTCAGTGCTGCAGCTGCAGGAGGAGTTCACAAATGCTCTTCCTGATCAGAGCTGCTATTGCAGGTTGGTATCATCCAAATAGGGCTTCACAATTTAGAGTATATGTACTTTGCCCAGATCCTGGTTGTGTACATCATCATCACTTTACAAGTGGAGAAGAAAGGCTAGTGGGGCTGAGTGAGGAACCAAAGGGGGACAACCTCCGTTTTCTTCTCATTGCTTCATTTGCACCTACAGCCTGCACTGTCACACTACCCTTTACCACTGAGGAGTCAGTCTCTATAACCTGCTCTATAACTTTTTTTCCCCAGGAAAACATCACTGATCATATTCCTAGTCAGGGCATTACACTGGTGCTTGAACTAGCCCCAGATGTTATTTTTATGATACAGAAGTGGTATGATGGAGGAAGAACACAAAAAGCTGGGCCATTGATAAGACAATTTTCTTCTTCCAAAGATGAAGCCTAGTGAGCATTCCTGTAATCACCAGAAGGTGAGCTTTACCTCCAGTTTTCTGAAAAAGAAATGAATATGATATACTGGAGTCTGCAGCTCCCTTCACTTCACTTTGCATTTCCCTTCCAGCCCTGTAAAACAAGCCATTTATTCTCTAAGATCATCAAATTTTAATTCTTTTAATAATCAAATTACCAGCAAAACTAAATGTGACAGGTCCATTTCCAGCCCTTTTAATGATCCTCCCATTTTGCCATCCACAGTTGCTTGCCTTTATCACTTTCTCCCTTGTGCCTTGGCTCTGACACCTACGAGCCCCAACGGCTTTATTTATGTTAATTAACAAGGAAGTTCCTTCCAAGTGAATAGCCAGATTATCTGACTCTTGATTTAATGGCAGAGTCAGCTTTATACTGTGATTTACTGTTAAAAACATGAACCAAGAGAAACTGGCCTTCTGAAGTGCTCAAGCAGGCAGCAGTACCACTCCAACTTGGGGTATTTCAGTTCTGGCTGACATTCCACACTTGAAGCAGGTACTGCAGTTTTGCAGTCACCCATTTACTTTTTCCATTTATTTGCAGATTTCCTCTGCAGCTCCAGCTCCCTGCACATGCCTAGTACAATGATTGCTTGCTTTGTGGCATTGCTCATTCTTTATCTCTGGGCAGCAACTTAAGGATGCAGCTTGCCCCAGAGACACTGCAAAATGAAGCTGTGCTGTAGGTGGTGAGGTGTGTTTGGAACAAAGACAGAAGGGAGCTTGACAAAGTCACTTACACTGGATTTTATAGGAGATTTTACAGATTTAGCAAAGCTTGCCTCTCTCACGGCCCAGAGTATTTGCTGGAGAAGCGTGCTATTTGCATGTATGCTTCAGAGGACTAGAGATGGGGGGGAGGATCTGAACAGTCAAATGGGAGGCTCAGAAGTAGGTTGAAAGCTGAAGATACATATTTAAGGTCTCCACAAAGACTCAACATGCACAAATCCAGGCACTGCAATTAAGTCAGCATGCACTGTTACTCATCCATTAGTCACTCACTGGGTTCTCCACATGCATCATGGCTGGAAGTCCCTCCATTCCCCTTATATCAGAAGCTACCCATTACTGATGTATGTGCAAGATTTTTCCGCTGCCTTTTACAGCTCAGCCATATTAAACGACTCACCACTGGCACTCTTTTCATTAGACGGGCCAATGAAGGTAGAGGTTGGACCTGTTTTTAGGACATGAGACCCTTCTTATTCTCCGACACATGTGTAACCCTGACATTTTCTTCTTATCCTTCCATGTCCCCAGCATAGCCAGCTGCTAGCCCTGAACAACAGCTCATTGAATCATCTGTAGAAACAGCATCAATTAATATCAACAATTGGAAGTAAAGGTCTAGCAAATTAGGTGGGAAAACTGTGAAGGTCAATGTACGTGACAACGTGTGTGCTCACTTCCCCCATCTTCCACCCCAGGACCAAAGCTGTCATGATGAACATCCAGCACAGCATGAAAACTTGGTAGCAGGGTTTTCAGGTAATGAATACTGGTCAGAGATCTGATACATTCACAACTGGTTTTCATGATGTTGTTACAGACAGTATCATTGTTCCTTTTTCCCTTGCTCCACTTGTATTCCTTCATACATATATGGGAATTTCCATGAGAGGCAGTTTTGGAGCCATCACTGGTGGTAGGGAGTACAGGACCATTACAATGGAGACCGTAGTAAGTACTTACCAGAGAAGGAGGGCTGCAAGAATACAGTACGTGCTCAGGAAATTCCAGCACACACATCTGCAATGCATATTGGGAATGGGTGGAAAAGATAAAATATCAGCGATACGGTTGTCCTGAACATGGCTTGCTTAACTAACAGCTAACATTACCTTCATCCATAACATCTGCCTAGCAACAACGGAGCCTCCAGCTTCTCCTAGTGGTAAATCTCAGCACAAGCTGTGCTTTTCTGGGTATCTCACAGAAAGGTCATTGCCAGTGGACACATAATGGGCATTAGCGATTCTGAACATTTTACCAGCCTCTCTTAGAAGTGCTGCATAAGTCAAACAATGACCTGTTTAGCTGTGCTGTGCCCCTGAATGAGAAGAGCATCAACAAACTGGAGCATCAGTGCCTGGAATATCAGAATACCTTTTTAATGATTTATGATTCGAGCTAGCAAACTTGCTAGCCAGATGGATCTGCAACTGAACAAACCAAGGCTAACCCGAGGCTACAGAACCTATGTCAGCACACTGCAGAGATTTTACTGGAGATAGATTGCATTATCTCATTGTCACATAATCACCTGTTAATTTTTAAGACTTTTTTTTTTTTAAATTATTATCACTTAATCCAGACACTCTCAGTTCATTTTCTCACCTTGTGCCAGTCTATCAGTTTTCAGAGTAAAAAACTAATAACTTGCTGCAAGATATTAAGTTTTATTATGCATTTTTGCTTCTGAGAACACCAGGTAAAATTTGCAAAGTCACTGGAGACAGATAGCAGACTGAAAAGACAAATCATAGAATCATGGAATTGTTTATGTTGGAAAAGACCTTTATGATCATCGAGTCCAAGTGTTAACCTAGCATCGCCAAGTCCACCACTAAACCGTGTCCCTAAGTGCCATGTCTACATATCTTTTAAATACCTCCAGGGATGGTGACTCAACCACTTCCCTGGGCAGCCTGTTCCAATGCTTGAC
>JAVKLA010000027.1:48766477-48778806 GCA_034782735.1 Sagittarius serpentarius
GGCTGAGGAAGTTATCATCCATGCACTCCAGGAGTCTCCTGGATTGCCTACAGCTCGCCGTGCTGCTTTTCCAGCAGGTGTCGGGGTGGTTGAAATCCCCCAGCAGGACGAGAGCCTGCGAGCGCGACGCCTCCCATAGCAGGAGTAAGAAGGCTTCGTCAAGATATATCGGATTATTTCAAAGTTGCTGTACCAACAGCTAACGGAGGAAGATCAATTTACAGTTATTTATTCAGAGCAGTTATCTTTTAATAGAAGATTAACTGGACTCTTGCTTGCAGAGCGTATTTCTAACAAACAATATTTTGTATAGAAAGAAACAAACAAATTTGAAAACACCCACTCTCCCTTCTTTATTTTAACTTCTGAGACAGTATCTGAAGACAACCTGTTATAAAGGACATTCTCTATCTAAGATTACGTGTATGAACTAAAGAGTTCATATCCTTCCTGATAAGTATGATGCTTTTTTTGCTCATGGCATCCTTCAAATAAATGATTTTATTTCAGCATTACTCTGTTTACTCTTACTCTGTTTATAAATTATATACCTTTGGTGTCTATGTAATGAAAATTTCAGATGAGTGAGTATCAAACGATGAATGCAATACATTTGTCTGACTTTCTGGACAAACATCCTGCTTTATTCACAAATCCTATTTTGCTTTCATGAATGCGGTCATCAAAATGAAGCCCCTTTTAATCATTACTCACAAATAGTGTGTATTATAAGACCATGCTTTCAGGTAAACTGAGATTTACTGGAAAACTTGCAATCAGTTCTGCTGCCAGATTCAGGATACAGAACCCAGATACTCCTTCTGTCTGGTAATCACTAGACCACAAGGTGTCCACTTCTTGACTAGACAAAGGCTAAGCTGGTTTGTTTCTGATGAATTGTGACACATTATCAAATTTTCAGGCACTTCAGTACTTTCTGTGATATTCAATTTTCATCTAAAACTCTTCTACTTGGAAATCCTCACCAAGCAGGATTTCCTCCTACTTGCTTTCCATTCCTTAATGTCCATCTAAGCTGTCCTTACCAAGGTCAGTTTTAATTAGTGAACTGAAGATCAAACACTTCCGTTAATGATCTAGAAGAGGAAGCAAACATCATATTAATGCAGTGGATTGGTGATACCGCAATGGAAGAGGACACACCCAAGGGAGAAGGAGAATTCTGCACTAAGGAGGACAAAGAAGTTATTTCTCTTCATAAAAAATATCCCTTTTTTCCTCTCCCCCAACCTTTCCTATCTTTGAGTTTGATTTCTAATTTGATAGCTCCTTGTCACAGATATGTCAAGGAAGAACGAAGTCCAATATATTTTGCATATCACCTGAAGACACAACCAACCTTCCCCATGCATGCACACTTGGAATGAAAAAGAACATAGAAAATACTGCTGCTACCACCTTTACTCCTGCCTGTATTAATATTTTAACACAAGGTTTCTATGCATCACTATCACAACTAATTCTTTTCTATCAAGCCAAAGACAAACAAATAAATTAACTCCTTACTCTTTAAAAGAGGGCATCTTTGAAGACCTTCTGCATAACAGCGTACAGAGGAGTATGAAAGGATTGTTTGACACAAATAGATGTGCAAGAACTGGTCAGGGTTTTCTTAATGGTATGCTTTGCAAGATTACTATTCAATAAGGTTTCTCAGGTCTCAGCTGTGAGTCAACGAGTAAACACAATGGTATCATATCAGGGCACAAGTGAGACAAAAGGGAAATATTACCAGATAGCTAACTGTGTGGTGGGTAGGAAATTTGCTGTAAATGTGTATGAAGCTGCAATTTACTGCTGTATGCAAGTTGATATCCCAAGCTCACAAAGGACAGAGATGAACATCTAACACCAAGCATCAAAGATTCATATTGGGCTACACATGATTTACGGGGAATTTGAATTGACACTTTTATGGCCTTTTAAAAATTTTAAAAACCCATATGCCTCAAGATGATATCTTTCTGAGTTACATGCTTTTGAGCATTATGAGATGCAATCAAGTTCTTAAAGCAAGAGCTAGTACTGTATGAACTTTTAATTTGATATTGTTGCTATTGTAGTTTAAAATGATAAGCCGACTGTAAATGAAAATAACGTCCTCTGTTTTCTAGCTGGCACAGGATCAAAGCTAAACACTTTCCAGCCTGACTCTTCAGAGATTCTGGCTTTTTTTCTGGATGCTAAAAATCTTTATTCTCCTTTAAAATTTTTATTTGCATTGAGAAGATTAAATATGAGTTTTGATGTGCAACTGGGTGATACAGAGACCCAACATTTTTTGCTTTCCTGACATAAAATAGGGTTGTGGTTCATTTCATGTTTGCTCTGTTTAGAAAGCACAACCTGGCAATTGAGGCACAGTCCTAGGTGTCAGGTGCTAACCAGCTCTCCAGGACAGGCATATGCACTTCTCATCTTCCTAATGGCAAAAAATGGGTGTCAGTTTTTCCTGTTCTACCATCCTTGCCTGTTTCAAACTGTAATGGAAGACTGACTTACACAAAAGTAGAAGGAGCAGGATGCTTGTCCACTTACTGCTTGCATTGCCTTCTACCTCTTGTCCTTTGGAAACACTTGGGTGCTCCACTAACAGAAGAAAACTACTCAGAACCAAGATGCCAAAATTTTAAAAAGAAGCACGATCCAGATCAACGCATGACCATTATCTTTTTAGTTTTCATTAGAAGGTGAAATGTTGTAAAACTTAAACAGAGCTTCTATGGGGAATAACATGACTTACTTTGCTGACAATGACCTTGGTCTTGAAAGTGATGTATTTGGAGTATTTTAAAGAACTTTCCTTTTTTTTCCCCTCTCACATAACCAATTCTGGACCCTCATGCTACAGGACATGGGAATTCTGCTTTACTTCTCCCATTTCCCAGCATTTAGATGGCTCTCTTCTGCACGTTCATCACTCAACAATGGATGTCTTCAACAGAAATGCTGTTACACAAATGCATGTGTATTCAAATCACTTAACTGCAACTCACCGTGTTTAGGGAAACAGGCAAATTAGGTAATCATAACTGTCCTTTCTAGCTTTAAAAATTGTGAATAAGGAAGTCTGCAAACACCCAGCAAAATTCATAGTTGTGGCTGCTTTGGAGAGTCACAATACTTTACTCGCAATATTGGAAAAAAATACTGCGTGCCTAATATTTTAAATATTCCTTAATTCCAGCTCAATACTAATCTTTCGCACCTGTAGAGATGGGTAGGAGTTGAACATATTCATGGATAATGAGCTCTGCAATCATGTAGACAAAATTTATAGACAAGCATCAGTAGTGGGACAAACAAGCTTAGACTGAGACTGACAATTTCAGTACAGATAGGATGGAATAGCAATTGCAGAGGATTCTACAGCACTTATAGCCAAATCACAGTGAGCTGGGAACTATATCGTCTTGTTCTAACGCAGATAAAATCAAGGAGGTCCCCACGTGTGTACTATGCAACAGGTCAGACTATCTGACTACAGTGGTTCCTTTGGATGTTTTAGTCCTGGAATCTGTGAGCTTGTAGTTGATATTGTATCTTCAAGCATAAGTTTAGCTCCTTGCACACCTACAGCACATGATTATATCAGAAATTCCAGATATGCTGCATGCAGCTGTGGTACTGGAAGGGAAGAAAACTCAGCCTGTGAGATTAGAAGCATGGGAAGAGAAGGGTGAGATGTTCTCAGCTACCAGGAATATCAAGAACTGGAATTTACTCTGAATCTTTTGTTGATTATTTCACAATTTGAAACACTTTTTCCAAGAACACAAATGTTGATGGGGAAAAATTAAGTTGGGACCCCTCTTGGAGCAGCATGTTGTGCTGTTCTCTTTCTTTGGTAAATTAATCTGACTCCAATTTGCAGTTGCATATTTGATATCCCTTTTTGTCCTGAAAGATAAAGCCAACCTGAATTATTGTTTGACAGAATTGTTAAAATAGTGGCATGATTTTGTCTTCCACTGAGTACAAGGGACTGAAAAAATGAGCTGCCATTTACAGGAAAGATGTTACTTTATTTTGAATACAAATTATTATGATTGGTTACACTATGATGTTATTACTTTAATAGCAACCTCCTAAAGTGTTAGAATTCCTTTTTTCATCCAGCTTGATTAACCTGTCAGAAGAGGAACTTCTAGGACACAGACTCATAGCATTAATAACTTTGATGTATCATGTTTAGAGGAACTGTTTTCACTTGTGGTATTCTCCAAGCATTTCTAGACAGGGCTTACCAACATGGTCTCATAAAGGACACAAAACTTCAAGATGCATGAAGCTTCATCTCTACTCCATATACTCAGTCTCTCCAAATGAAAATAATTTCATGAGATCAACGTCAAGGTGGTCTCCAAAATTAGATTAATATCCCCTCAGACAGGAGAAACAAATTGTTCCTCTAACAAATGCTTCAAAACCACCATGGATGGAACATCTCTAAACCGGGTACACTGTTGTCCTCTCCAACAGTGAAAACAAGATGATCACCAAACCACACGTAGACACACTGTGCACTGTGCCTGACAGGTTTTGAGGTTATGTAGAGGCAGTGGCTCATTAGAAGCTCAGCTATTGGTCCTCTTTAACTCTGTGTTTCAATCAGTGCAAAGTTGTTTAGAAAGAGGAAAAATTTCTCGTTAGTGACAACAACCAAAGCAGGACAAGTGGCCTTTTTTTGGCCTTTTGTCCTTCTTCTAAATGTAGGGGCCCCAAATGCCTTCCAATTAGTTTCAAAATATTTGTGAACAAGTAACTATCCAAGAGTCTACTTTTGCAGTCTTTGACTGCACAGAAAAATTAGCTGTATACTGATTTCAGTATCTTTGTAGTTGAAGCTAATGCAGTGTTATGAAATGAAGACTGCTGTCAGTTTTGGGGAACTTCCAGATTAAAATCTCCAGTGAGTAAGGGGTATCAACAATTTCCTTTCCAAATGGCACATTTTATGCTCTTTTGTTTCTGAATAGTTATAAAAAGCAGGAACGAATTTTGTAGAATGAGAAAGGTATCTCTATAAAATATTACTGGGTAGCTGATGTGCAAATCATTAATATAAAAGATTACAGTTATAGGAATGTAAAGCCTTTCAACTAGGATATGAATAATTGCCACAGAGTAGGACAGAGTTACAGAAAACTTTCCATCATCAAAGAGGAGCTATTATAGCTAAAATGATACAGAATATTGTTTGGAATTACATTAAATTATACTGAAATCTTTAAATCACTTTCCTTTTACAATCTCTTTATATCTTCTACTTTCAAATATGTAATTTTTGAAAGTACAGCTTTTTGGAAAATAAGAGATTGCAAACTGAACAGGACTAAATTTTAAAAGGCATGATATGTGCAAATATTTCATTTTAACTGGTGGCAGCTGTTTAAGGAAGTGAAAGGCTGATCAACTCTGTAATGGAAATAAAGCAGTCATTGAATACACCTCAGTGCCATGGCAGGAGGAGGAACAAAGCAAAAGCATCTGAGCCAAAGGAACCTCAAGTGGCCCCTGCTGTAAACGTGCAGTTAACCAACGTGCAGTAGGAAATGGGGAGCTATTCACTCCTCTCATAATAGCAAGAGTTAAGTGGACTGTAAGTGTGTTTATGTTTACAGAAATGTGCCTTTCTCCTCCTGCAGAAATGATTGTTCGGGGTTCCCATCGAACTGCCCTGAATCTGATCACTGTATTTTTTATTAGGACACTAAGCTGCTGTTTCTATTATACGCATGCATGACTTGCTTCAGGGGTCAGGAAGGACCTGGTGTGAGCAAACCCTGGGGGCCCTCTTCTTCACAGCAAGCGGGAGTGCCTGAAGGGCACCAGATAGCCATCCTTCTTCAGCCTCCTTTAACACCAATACACAAAATAAAGTTATCAAACCTCTAGACTAGACCCCAATGTTAAGCTTTCCTACACAATAGATGTTCTAGAGAAAACCTAAACATTAAGGTAGGGGCCAGAACTGAAGTCACTGATAGCTTTTGTGTGGACTTGAACTCACTTTCAGTTAGGCCCTAATTGAAACACGAAATATTTAATCACAGTTCATTAAATGCCTTTGAACTGATATTTGTCAGACATTCCAGTTTTCTTAATTTTCCACTTGTCATTGTTTAAAAATTTTCATTTCTTTTTCGCCTGGTTGCCACAGAGAAAGATAATAAATGACTAGCCCTGGAGTAGGATCCCACAGTACACTGCATGCTGGGACTTTCACAATAACTTTCTGCTCCAGGGATCATGACCGACACAGTGAATTGTAGAGCTTATTGATGGCATGTCTCTGCCTCCCCTTATGTATTCTGTGTGTAGACTTAGCGACAGATATTTGGCACCCTCCACCACCCCCACCTTGTTTTGTACTAACAGAGCAGGCTTTCTACCTTCACAAAGATGCTTGTCATGCTTGGCACCTGCTTCATACTGTCGTGGACCAACCAGATTTACTCATTTGGGGTTCTAATTAAATCCCTTACTGCCTTATTGGATGAGTCATTTCATTTTTAATGACTTCTCCTAAGTTTCCTGCAGCTCCTTTTAACCCAGAGAGGAAGGAAAAAAAAACACCACACCAAAAACAAAGCATGGAAACCAAAGTCCTGGCATTGGGGCACTTAAGCTCCATTTGAGCAAGTGTCTTGAAGTCTGACCTTGGGGACACAGTAAGAAACCTGCCATTCTCTCAGCCTCGTCCCCTGAACTAACAACGGAGGTGATCACAAATCCCTTTTTAATGACTTTGAAGGCATGACCTAAAAATCTGTTGAACTAGTAGGAAGGCTCAATTTGATTTTTCATTGTTTTGGCTTGGGCCCAAAGGCAGCATGGAACAGCTAGATGAAGATCAACCAAGAAAAAAAGCCCAAAGACTTGACTAAGAAAGGTAAAGTAGTTCCAGCATAATTCCCCCTGAAGTCTCGAATCAGTGTTGCAATGGGAAAAATAAGATGCAACCGAACACCTAGGAACAGCCTACCTTTCCTTGTAACTGTCACATAGATGGTTTTTTGGCAATGGCCAACTATGTTGACTTGGCTTGAACCATGTGCACAGAAAGTCTGTAGACAGTCTAATTCCTTATCATCCAGAATTACTGTGGTGCTTGCAGTGTCTACTCTCAATCTGTAATTTTTAATCCTTTTTGTTTCCCAGCTTTCAGGTCTAGAAATCTTATTTTCCTTGAAATGCACAATCTTATTTGAGCTTCCTTTTCTGATTTTTAATTTCATTGCACCTCTCCATATTGTATCATGAACACCATCACCCTCCCTCTCTTACAGAGTTACCTTAGACAATGTTTTCCTACCCTCCTCACAGTAGCTTTTCCTGTAACTAGACATTTCCATCTCAATCACTTCTTTTTGGAGTTTAAAATCATTCATCCACTTGCCCCAGCAACCCTTTCACTCAGAGCCTTTCCTCCTCACTACAATTTTGATTTCTGGAATACAATAGCTCTTTGCAGCAACCTGAACTCCCATAGACCTATTCGATGTGTCCTGTGTGAGCTCTCATTTCAAACATCAGCTACAAATACTGTCCACCACTACTCTAAATTGCCCTATCTTTTACTTCTTTTTTTAATACCAGTTGGCTACCCTTAAACCAGTAAAGCATTATGGGATATCATTTGTATAAAAGACGATTGTTTCTTTAAAGTTATGCCCAATTTTTGCTTGGTTCAGGATGGGGGTATTTTATGCCCAGGAGCTCATGATCTGAGGATGGATGTAGCTTAAAGAAGAGAAAGAGAACCAGGCACACAGCCAGCTTTAGCCTACTTTTGAGAGCAGGCAGCAGTACTTTATGCCAAGTTTTTGGACTAACTCCACATCAAATATGAATAGGATCAGACTTTTCACTCTAGCAAATTTTAATGAGCTATATTTGCTACCAAATAATAAATACTTGCCACATCTAATATCTCAGAAAATCATCTGCTTTGTCAGTCTTTGAAGCCTCTGCCTGGGCAGAGTATATTCAGATCAATTCATTGTACGTAATATAGCACAAAGGAGTTTTTGAGACGTGGGTGGAAGTTGGGCAATTTACATAGAGGGCTGTATGTGGTAGGGCTCATGGGCAACAATGGGAGTTGTTGACAAACAACTTGATAAAGCTAGAAGCATTGGCAATGAGAGCAGTCATGGGGGTGAGGAGGACTCGGAGTCTGGCAATGGGAGGAGAAGTAGGGAAGGGAAGAGTTATGCAGAGCTTTGAAGAGAGTGACAAGAAGGTTTGATGTGATAGACTGTTGAATCAGGAGCCAACAGCCATCTTCTGTTGAATGGGGTTGTACTGTACTTTCTCTCTGTTTTCAGCAATGGTTGTCACAGTTTATCCCTGCCACTGCAGTGCTATAAAAAGTTAAATATTGTTATCTAAACACAGAGGGAGGGAGGGAAGTTAGACAGGTTTAGAAATCCATTGTTATAAAACCAGCAGAAACTGTGCTGGAGAGAGAACCTAAAGGGGAGATTGTTCCCAGCTCCCCAAAAGCCTCCGCCTGTGCCATTCTGTCCCACCTGGATGCTTTCTGCCCAGCTTAAACAGAGCCATTATAGGGTTATATATCACCCCAGTGCCTGCATCGAAAGGTTCATTTTGGTAGTGCTGCATCATCATCCTCATGTCAGCTGTTTAGCGGCACACTGTATCAGTCAGATACATAATTGGAAGAGAGATGATTTGAGGATAATGTATGTAACAGATAACACAATTGCAAAGCTGTTGGGGCTTAATTATGGGATGCAAGCAACCACTGCATCTGCACAACAACCACCTGGGAACACAGAGAAATGAATTATTTTCCATGTGCACGTCATATTGATGACTCTTTTCTATTGACACTCTTGATACTGGCAGTAAATTAGATTTTTCCCATTTTGGTCCATGCTAACTGAAAGGTAATTTTAAGTCTCTGTGTATTTACTGAGTAAACTTCAATCTCGCAGCTTTGAACAAAGGAGAGAGAGGAGAGGAATGAAGGTTTTTTTAAATGCCACTGGCTTCCTTGTGCAACAGACTGTTAAATCCTGTTAGCAAAGTTTGCCCAGGAGTAGCTACAGTAAGTGAGGGACGTGGTACTTTTGACTGCTGTGATGCTTAAATATCCAAGCATTTGGTTTGAGGACAATGTTTTAACTTTTTTTGGATAAAATCAGTGGGAAGACAAACTGTGCTGCCCTTGAGGCCTTTGAATCCACCAAGTCAGCCCAAACCCTTCAGGAGAGTTTGGATGCTCTTGTGGTCTCAGAAGCTGAACCCAGCATCAGAGATGTCAATGAACAGTATCACTTGAGCAGGCTTTCAACAAGGCTCTCCACACTTGAGTTGCCTCATTATTTAACTTGCAGAGAGGTGGCAGGTCACTGACACAGGGACACTGGGTAAAGGGAGACTTTCTTTGCACAAGGAATTACAATTCTAGCGTTGGTACATGAGCAAAAAAATCCCGTCTCATTTCTGATTGCTTTTGCAGAGCTGGCATACACCTGTATTTTTCAGGACTTTGTTTTTTGGAGGCCTTTTTACTTGTAAACAAGGAGTCACACAAGGAAACTTTTTTATTCAACTCTTATCTTGTTTCAAGTATGACGTAAGCTGTTCTGTTTCAGTACAGATTTAAATTCAACATTTTTCAAAGGAACAGTTTGGCTTTAGCTCTATTTCAAGGCAAAAAGGAAAAAACCCACCTCTAAGTGATTCACTTTCAAAAAAGATTTCATACTGACCAATTCAGTTCAGCTTCAGCTCAAGAAAAAATATGTCTTCAAACCAGGTTTTCATTTGAGTTCAAGCTGAAGTCAACTCTTTGCTTGTAAATTCCATTTATCTTAGGAGGGAGGCATTCATAAGAGGTAAATAAGAGAGAGTGCATAACAGTCGCTCTGGAAATAAAACTCCACTTCAGCATCACAGGGACAGTAACAGCTAACATACTTGTCGAATTGGGGATACTGAAGCAGCTCTTAATTTTCCTGAAACTAAAAAGACTCTCTTCTATAAAAATGAACACAAAAGAAAGACAACAAGGCATTGAGCATGATTATTTTCCAATAGCTATGAATTCAAAAAAAGCATGACATCTAATGACATTGTTTTTGGAAGAGCCGAAATAAATTGCCTGAAAAGATGAAGTGCTGCTTACTGAGTCAGGTTTTATTTGGTGGTCTCTCATCTTGGTACTGATTTAGCTTGACCTTGCATAGTTTGGAAGAGCTGCCAAAACTCTCAGTTTGGCAGTGACATTACTGCAAGTGTTTGATAAATTCTGCTTCTTTTACCTTAGGCCTTCTGATTTCTTGTAACTGATTGATCATTTCTACCAATGTGGCTAGCTTAAAGATTAAGTATTTTCCAGTAATGGATGTGAAGGGAAAGAAAAGATCAAATACAGATTACTTGCAAATATAAAACAAACAGTAGTCAGACAAGGGCCTGAGGGATAAGAAAGAGCAACTGTTCAGCTGTATTAGAAGAAACCTATATAATTCATTCAAACTATATTTCATAGAATCATAGAATGGTTTGGGTTAGAAGGGACCTTTAAACGTCCGATCTAAGCTCCCTGCAATGAGTAGGGACATATTCAACTAGATCAGTTTGCTCAGAGCCCCGTCCAGTCTGGCCTTGAATGTTTCCAGGGATGGAGCATCCACAGTGTTTCTGGGCAACCTGTTCCAGTGTCTCACCACCCTCACTGTAAAAAATTTCTTCCTTATATCTACTCTAAATCTACCCTCTTTAATGTAAAACCATTATCCCTTGCCCTGTCACAACAGGCCCTACTAAAAAGTTTGTCCCCATCTTTCTTATCAGCCCCCTTTAAGGACTGAAAGGCTGCTAGAAGGTGTCCCCGGAGCCTTCTCTTCTCCAGGCTGAACAACCCCAACTCCCTCAGTCTTTCTTCATAGGAGAGCTGTTCCAGCACTCTGATTATTTTTGTGGCCCTTCTCTGGACCCGTTCTAACAGATCCATGTTTTTCTTGTGCTTGGGGCTCCAGAGCTCAATGCAAAACTCCAGGTGGGGTCTCACAAGAGTGGAGTCTCCCTTGACCTGCTGGCCACACTTTTGATGCATCCCAGGATACAATTGGCTTTCTGGGCTGCAAGCGTACATTGCCGGCTCACGTCCAATTTTCTATACACAAGTATCCCCAAGTCCTCTGCAGGGCTGCTCTCACTCTCCCGGTCTTTATTGACACTGGGGACTGCCCTGACCCAGGTGCAGGACCTTGCACTTGGCCTTACTGAGCCTCATGATTCGCATAGGCCCACTCCTCAAGCCTGTCAAGGTCCCTCTGGGTGGCATTCCTTCCCGCAAGAAAATCAACTGCACCTCTCAGCTTGGTGTAATGTGCTAACTTGCTGAGGGTGCACTCAGTCCCACTATCTGTCACTGATGCAGATATAAAATAGCATCTGTCCCAATATAGACCCCTGAAGTACAACACTCACTACTGGTTTCCACTTGGACATTGAGCCATTGACTATACCTTTTGGATGCTGCCATCCAGTCAGTTCCTTACCCATCTAGCAGTCCATCCATCAAACTCATATCTCCAATTTAGAGGTATGAATGTTTTATTTCAATTCTACCTGTTTGGTTCCTGCATCACTAATTCTTCCACCCTTGTTTGATTTTTGGTTCCCAGACTGGCAAATGACACAAACCAGGTGTGTTCTTCCCATGACATCTATACTGTTTAAAGATTTTCTGCTCACTGCCTTCTACATTCTGTTTTCTCGTTTAATGCAACAGGTTTCAATATATGTTCTGATGTTGTCAGTTCCTTCTTCTTGCATCCTTACCTCTCTGTGGTTTGTCATGGCTGAAAACCCCAGAGTGCGTAAAGTCATCAAACAATAAAAATGAAACTGTGGCAATATTTCAATATCCTGTTTGTTTCAAGAAAACATAGATCAAGATTCACCCTTTATCCTGACAGCCACTGAGTCTATATAGCAAGTCCACCTTGTGGTATCTTTCAAAGATGAGTTGATGGGTTATTTATCTCAAGTCTACTATGATCAAAATTATACCTAGTTTCTGTAGTATATAGTCACAATCAAAATAATCACTTACAGACATTGTTTTCTTATTTATGCTTTCATAACTGCAGTTCTCAACCAATGTTTCCATGTATAACACCTCTCATGGTTTAACCCCAGCCAGCAACTCAGCACCACGCAGCCGCTCACTCACTTCTCCCCGATCCAGTGGGATGGGGGAGAGAATCAGAAAATAAAGTAAAGCTCGTGGGTTGAGATAAGAACAGTTTAATAGAACAGAA
>JAVKLA010000027.1:48781072-48799643 GCA_034782735.1 Sagittarius serpentarius
CAGGAAGGAAGGAAGGAAGGAAGGAAGGAAGGAAGGAAGGAAGGAAGGAAGGAAGGGAGGGAGGAAGAAAGTGGAAGGAAGAGAGAAAATGATTGAACACCTCTGCTAAAGCAAAAAACAAATATTACAGCTAGAAGCATCTGACCCCCATCTCATAGCAGGTAGTACAAACCATTAAAAACTCAGGCTAGTGCCTAGACCAGCCGACCTCTGTTTCCCTTGTTCTCTCAAGAATTAAAGCTTACATCATGCAAACTAGACATTCATCACCTACCATTTAAAACCTTATTACTTTATTCTGATTCATACTTGATCAATGAACTAAAAAGTACATTAACAATGAAAAATAGAGAAATATCTATTAACTTCCTATTAACCACAGTTCCTTTTCACCATCACTACTGTATGGAAGTACATCAAACTGCAGCCTACTCCTGACGAACAAAGTATTAGGAACACAACAGAAATATAGCAGAGCACCTGATCATTAAACCATGACCATTAAGGACTATTAATGCCATAATGAACCAACCTCTTTGGCATTAGAGAAAGATATGTATGTTAATTCAGCTATCTAAAGTTATTATGCTAAAAAGGTATGCATGGTCGAGTTCTTTGTATAAGTGATAAGAAAAAACACTATTGGTTTTGGTGGATTTTGGGACGCTAGCTATGAAATTAGGACATATTTAATCCATTGGTCCACATTTGTTGCCTCCAGGCTTCTTGGAATAGAAGATGTTTGGTCAAGTGGTGTTCTACTTATTTTCAAAATATTTTATAATACTAGGAAAACTCCAAGGAACTGGGGTAAAATGCATATGACTCATACTTTAAAAGAAAAAAGTGGCTAATTACAGGACTTAATTTCTGTCTGACATCTATCCTGGGCAAAAAAAAAAAATGTGTCTAATATAAGAATTGATTAATAAGGAATTAAAGACGGCAATATGTAAATCAGAATTCAAATGTAAGAAGAGATCTTCCTAAAATAATATAGTGTACATTTTCCTAAGACTGCAGGCTTGGAAGAAAAAGACAATAATGCCAAAACAGTAGAAATCACTATGGTATTTGACTTTACACCAGAAACAACTTGTACAAGAACTAGGAGTATATGAAATGAATATGTAGATGTTGAACTTTTTACAATTGGTTGACTGATAGTCTTTGACATGTAATTGCAAAGAGTGTATATTTAGTGGGGTTTCTAAGCAGACAATACTGAAAAGAGAGGTCACTGAGACAGAGCTACCCAATAAAGTAAACAAAAAAAGTATGATTTTATCAACTGTCAAGTTACACATGAAGGAATAAAGAATATTGTATTAGCCCCATCCCTCTTGGAAATTAGTGACCTTGGAAAAAATAATGACTTTGGAGTGTAACATAGTCAGAAGGGCTAATATGACTCCTGGATACATAAATTTGAGGATTTCTGAGTGTAAGAACCGAAATTATACAGCCTCTCAATTTGATAAGATATCACAGCTCTAGGATTACACCTTCTAGTTCTGATCTCTGCACTTCAGGTTGGGTATCAAAATATTAGGAAGATCACATGGGTAAATTAAGCTGCCCACCAGTTATCACATACAGAACTGAAAAGTGAATTAAACATTACTCTATCTCACAGGCAATCACACAGAAAGATCTAGCCTAGTCTAGACAAGCTCAGACAAGAAATAAGTCATGAACTTTCAACAGGCAAGGTAATTAACCATCAGAACAACTTACCAACAGCTATGATGGATATTCTATCACTGGAAAATTTTAAATCAACATTGGATGTTTTTCTGAAAGCTACATCACAACTCAAGGAGAGATAACGGGCTTGAAAAAGGAATCAGTTAAAGCATGTCCTATGGCTTGGTCTATGCATTTCACACTGGATAATTACTATAGTTCCTTCTGGCTTAAAAAGCTTCTACGCCAGGAAAATAGCAACACATTTGAGAGCCATAACTGGGATTTGAGGATCAGCATGCATCGTTTTCCTGCTTAACACTTGAGCGGGTGACTTGGGTGTCCTTGTTGTGGTCAGACTAACTGATGAGACAATGACTTGTAAATTCTGTCATTTTTACTGTTTCCAGTATGTGTGTGTATATATATATATGTATCATTATTTGAGCCTATTTTACATTCGCAAGCTGATGTTGAAACTTTTGGAAAGGCTGGAAAGTAGAATACTTAGTTTCACAGAGAATCTGAAGTATAATGTGAGGTCATGGTCCTTCAGCTTCTCATTGAAAGTTCCCAAAATGGACTAGGGAAAGCTTAACCATCCGTTCAAGGTTTCTCTGTCATACATATTGACATTTGCTAAAGGCACCTCTGCTTTTCCAAAATGGCTCCCTTCTGTCCACTCATTACAGCTCCAAGCCAACCAAACTTTGTGAAACCTAGTTCCTTAACCAATCTTTACCACATAATTTTGATCTCTTCTCCCAAGTACCCACTTCTGGTTTCCACAAACATCGTCTGAGACCTTGAGGAAAACGTCACTGTATATCTTCTGCTACAAACACCCAGCTGTTTATCTAAACTCATTTCACACACCTTTTACCTGCTTATCTTCTCTGTTGAAGCAGTAAGGTCCTGGCTATAAAGACTAATTATTCAATAACCAATGCAGAATATTTTATCATGAGGAACCTGATTTAATTGTAACTACAGTGTCATCAATAAATTAACAAAGAAATCATGAAGCTGACAGAACTCACACTGCAAGAGATAATGCAGAGCACATTAAAATATCTTTTATTCGTATATTCATTTAAATCATATAAATCCACTATGAAGCTTAATTTTTACCCTGTCAGAGGTGGTTTTTTATGTCATTATGATCACATGTAGCAGCAAGAAATCAGTGATGGAAATCTATCCATAACACGTTAGTTAATGGTTTTCTAAGTGCATTGAAAACTCAATATGCTTCTACAAGTTTACAGTGCCTCCACACTTAAGTCTTTATTGAAATATCCTTCCCATGATCAGTTTCATGATGACCGGTCAGGCTTAGTCACATTTTACTGTACATCTGCTCTACAGTGCTTAATATATTCTAAAAAGCCCAGAATATGACAAACGAACTATTAAACACCAGCCTAGGTGCAAAAAAAAGCTTCATAGAGATTAATAAAACTACAAGGATAATAAAGCAAGACCTTTCAACTCATGGAAAAAAATAATCCCTTTTATAAGATTTCTGATATTTAGGGTTATTGAGGCTGGAATGACTTTGTCTTAGTTATTGATTTCCAAGTCTACATGATTATTGCTTTTTAAACATTGCAGAGTCATACACTGCTTTGCTGCAGACTCTAACTCAACAAGCAGTAGAAAGGCCACTTGAGTCCCAAAGCCAAGAAAAACCATGTGAGGTCTCTTTTTCATCTTCAGCGATACATGAAACTTCTATTTAGACCTCTTCCTTTGTCAAAAGTAAAATTACATCCCACCTACCTCCCTTCCTCCCTCCAGCTTGTTATTCAGTTATTAGCAGCAGTCTTTATATACAATTATTTCTTCTTTTGTATTAATCAGTAGGAGCAGAGTGACTCACCTCACCACAGAATGTGAAAGTCCTGCTAGGTCATCTGCCCTTCCCTCCGCTGGAGCAGGATATAAGCTGATGCTCAATGCAGTCAATGCTCAAATATCTCTATCTATTCTTTTTTCAGCCTAATAGATAAGTTATATGGGAAGTTGCTCCTTAACCGGTGATTTTGAATTTTTTATTTTCTCTTTGGAATTCTGTAGATGAAGAAAGAATCTGCCCAGTAAACATTTCAGGGGACTGTGATTTCAAGTAGATGAAAACTACACTGTTGAAAGACCCTTCTGTACTGCCAGAGTAGTCTATAAGATAAATTTGCTCTGTTTTATCAGCATAATGAGAGTCAGGCTTAGAAACCAAATAACATCATGATGTTCATTAGCACCTGCTCCTTAAAAAGCCAGAGGCCACAGTCTGGCATGCAGTGTAGCATGAGCTAGGTGTGTGCCATGATGCCCCTTGGGAACAGGGAGCTCCACCAACATCCTACACACACATGGAGAACCTGCTACAGAGAGTGAAAGCTGCAAACTAGCATCAGTCACTTGCTTTTGTAGAGAAAGCAAGAGTTTGCCATCTCCAAGACAAAACTGCATGAAATTCCAGCTGTGTTGTGCTCTGCACATCTACTCTCCCTATTGCCCCTCAAAGTCGAGAAGAAAGGAGATTTTTCTTTGCTTTCCTTCAGGAGCTCTCTCTTGCTTAAACAGCTCCTGTGCCTTCCCCTGAATGAAGCTGCACTTGCACAGCAGGCAAAGAGAGATTGATTTTACAAGAATGCCTGTGAAAGTGAGACCCTTTGGCCATAAGGGTCATAGAAAGCGTATAATAATTATTACAGTCTTTTCAGTGGTCATTACACATATCCAGAGAAGATGGGAAACTGTGTGGGATATCTAATGTGGTAGAAAAAAAACCCTAAGCCATTACTGATATCTTAATATCTGTGCAGTATTTAGCAGAAGAGTCTTACCACGCTTCATCCTCTCAGTCGGGAGAAATTACAATGCCATATGAATAATAGATGAAGTGCTATTTTGATGATGTAAATTAGTATTAATGCAGAAGATTATTTTAATAGTGTGCATAAATGGAATTTTCAGTGCTGAAAGGAACCCTAATTAAATCTGATTCTTTCAACCATTCACTGCTATGCCACTCAGCATTTTGGCAGGGGGGAGGCTGTTTGTTTTCTCTAACACTTATTTCTGTCTCCTCTTTAAATAATTTATTGTTATATTTAGTCACTACAATCAAAAAGTAGAATAAAAACCTAATGATGAGGTCAAACAAGAAGCCTTTTAATAATGCAGAGCACGCTGCACCAGAAGGAAAATATTCCAGCACCTAGGGAGAGTCATACTGGGGACAGGCATGATTTAATGCTAGGAAGCTGGAGAAACTACTTTCCATTCCTCTTGCGTGTTTTCCTATAGCAAAACCTTGGAATTTCATCAGCACAGAACAGCCAAGAACTCTATTCCTGCAGAGAGCACAAGGGATTTTGCTGCCTTGACCTTAGCTTTGCCTGTTGCATATAACAGGGTTACACTTGTACAGTGATATGCATTCACCATTACCATATACTTGGCGCACTGTGTTAGACCTGACTCAGGGAAAACAGGCAGTCATATAACATCTCTCAAGGGTCTTTGTCCCACAGCAGTTTCCCATTCAGCATGCATCTACCTAAATCCCTGTTCACTTAAGACTGACCAGCCTATTTGGACTGTTCTGCAAGCTCAAGTGCTTCTAAATTACGTTTTCTAAACCACGTGCAGGAAAAGAATTACCTCAATGAGATCACCCAGGAATGCCTAGGACGGTGAAGAGCACGGCCAGCCTGTTTGCATTGCAGAAAAAGCAAAGCCAGGAAAATGCTATGATAATTTGATAACTCTTCTCATGCTCCATTTCTCCTCCTTCATAAGGGGTGTGGGATCAGGATGAATGAATAAAAAGTGTTTACTTACCTTAAAAGCTATTCTGTATTGTTTTGTTTTGTTTCCCTAGAATAAATGAGTATGGATTCCTGAGGTGTTGTACAGTACTAGATTACAGGGAACCTCACCTTCTAACAATTGTTGATTGCTCTTCCTTGGAGAGAGAGTATTCAGACAAAAGCGTAATCTCCCAAGTTATGTTCCCACTGCCCAACTCTTCCAGGCACTGCATGATACTAAAATACTCACCGTTACATGTTCACCTTCTACAGTGTGTCTTTCTACTATACTGTGAAGACATACCCCTGACCAATCCTGACCAAAAGCAGCCAGCTAGTTCCACTCTCACAGAAAATCAGAATTGTAGTCAATGCTCCTTCTTTCCTTCTTTGAGAAACACCACAAGATGGATTTTACCAGAGCTAGGATTAATATTTTGGTTCTCTGGTGAGATTCTGATGTCTTGTGACCAAGAGTAGCTCCACCAAAATCAATGAAAGGAGTAAGGGAAAAAAAAATAAATGAAGGTCTAGAAGGAGAAATCCGGGATATAGAACAAACATGTAAAAATCCAGGATAGTAATAAAAATAAGAGTTCCCTGTAGATGCAAGAACTGTAGAGATCCTTGAAATACACCAAGCTCTTCAGCTCTGTATGTGCTGGATGTAAGTGCAATGGCTGGAGGCTACTCTGCCTTACAGCGGGGGCCAGCCACTGTCCTCCACAGCCCCTGCTCAAAGGTGGTTTAAAGCTATGATTGCATCTACATCCACACAGAGGTAAGGTACAGTATTACTGTACAGCCTCTCATGTGTTAGTCATCTGTGCAATATTTATGGCCATGTATTTTGCTATGAAGCACAATAAACAATGACAAAATATCAATGGCATATTCATCTGAAGAATCATCATTTATGTGTTTTATGATGGGGTTGTTTCATAATTTACTGCAAAATTTCTTTGTGCTGTAAAATGCATTATCTAATAGTTTCTAATGTATGGTCACAATACGTTATTGCAGCACTGAGGTTAAGCTCAGGCGTCTATTACTGAGGCATTTTTAATCTGGCGCAGCTCATAAAGGAGAAGCCAGGAGTGACTAAACCATTTTGGTACAAATTTGAGCTAATGGAATACTTACATGAGAGCAATAGATGCTGTCAAACTGGGCGGGGGGTGGGGGGGGCATTGACAACAGGCTGTGGAGCCTTTGCATTCAGGGGAGAGAACAAGTCTTATTTCAAGATGCTTTGCTTTTGTTCTGGTGATGTTGATACAGATAGAAATGCCTGTTTACAGAAAAAAAAATGAGATTTTTGAGTCATTCCCCTTGACAAAGAAGGTCAGAAGGACTTTAGGTTTTTGCTGTCCTCTTGGGGCCTTCAATAACATCCTCTCCCAGATACAGGTAGATATTAGCACTGCTGCAGGCCCAGGCTTCCCCCTCCATAGATGCTACTGGTTCCTCAGACGTGTCAGCAGAGCAGATGGTATCAGTGCACCTCAATCTACCACAGCAAAAATGAGCTGGGTTGACAAAGACCTATTGTCCTGAAGAATTTAGAGCGCTACACCGCCAGGCCATGGAAAAAAGTAAAGGGCTACAGCCAACGTGATCAAGCCATAGGTACTTGTACTGTATGCATCTACCCACCAATCAAGTAATATCTGTTTCTCTTCCTAAATTGCATTTTTCTACTAAAGAGAATATCCTCTTGAAGTGTGCAGTCACCACTTCTGTCTCCTCTAGATCCCTCACTCAAGACTCACCTTTTCAAGGATGTCCACAAAACGCACCACCTGACTGCTGATGGCCAGCTCTAACAGCTTGCTCCAGGGAGGCAGCATTGCTCACTTGACTGACATATTATCCGCTCTCCACAGCACAGGTTTTTGTGGGGTTTTTTTTCGGGGTGGGGTGGGGGGAGGTGTTTCCCCACATTGATTGCACCCAACCACAGAACTAGTCTAGGAGAATAAATATTTATTGACCAAGTGCCACCTACACATTTCAGACCTGGGTGCAACTACAGCACACATCAAAATGCAGAAAAAAAGATCCTCAAGCAAGTCAGTAAGTTCACAAACCCCAGTGTGAGTATATGGAAATGCCAGTTCAGGTCCAGCACCAACAAATCTATTTCAACACTGATATCTGTGGATACCTCTAAATTTTGACTATGACTTGCACTGTGTGGCTGGGGTGTGCCTCCACTGTGCTCACCTTCAGGGCCAATGACAGGGTGACATTTTTCAGTAAGACCTGCACTTTGCACAAAAATGGGAGGTTAAAATAATATGTGGCTAATAATTAAGTCAATTTACATAATATTAAATTTCTCATAACACTATATTAAAAAATACTGTGCACTCATAGACCTAAAGGTATATTATTGCCATCAGTGTCATAAAAATTGCTCTCAGAGAAGCAATAATGAGAACTCCAGCATTGCATATTCTCAGCCAGATTTCAAGACATGTAATGTGTCATTGCTACTTGTCTGCAGTCATTAAGGAGGTCATCTGACAAGACAGACCTGAACTTGGACTCCACTATTTTCATCATGGAAATTTCAGCTTCACTCAGATGTGTTGACCTGAAGCATGCACTTAATCAAAAGGGAACTCCACTTAGAAAGAGAAGCTGAATTTTTTCCAGTAATGGCTATAAATATGGTTGATGTGGCTGTGCATTTAATTGCACATCTGTTTGCAAGGTTATAATTTCCATTCCAGGTCATTTACTTTCAAGACACTTCCAATCTGATCAGAAATTCTGCATCTAAGTCTAGCAACCAAGAAGCTAGCAAAGAGGTGAGTATGTTGCAGCTCAAGACAGAAAGTCGCATCTCCAAATCCTCCTTAGCATTTTCCAAATACTCTGACTACATCATCTTAGGAAAGTTTATTTCTTCTTTGACTTTCTTTTGAAATGTAGATAAAAGAAATCTGTGTTGAACTAGGTTATCTAAGCTTGAGCTTCATTCTGAAAGCACTTACTGATTAAATAATTTGTGTCAGTTTTCCCTTCACCTTGAATTTCAAGATTAAGGTCTTTAAGTTTGGATGTTAGTTCAACAGTGAAAGTCAAACCAGACAGCTGTGGAGGACCACTGAGTTCTTCATACTGCTTACCTCCCTCATCCAAGAAGTAGCACATTTCTGGAAGAAGATTTTGAAATCTTTTCAGTGTTTTTCCTTTTCTATTGCACTATTGTGTGGAGAAGGTAGGCAGCTGTAATGTGCACTATTAAAAGATCATTTTTCAAATGTATATAATGGAATCTGACAGTCTGACAGGGATGAAATTTGCTGTCCTCAGGATGGTCTGTGCTACCAAAGGACTGCTGTTAACCTTATCAGGGACTTACAGGCTCTGGAAAGATAATTCTTTCCTGTGCAGTAGATTGGTATCGTCACTGAGGCAAGGGAAAACCACCAGCTGCTGTTACTGAAACAAGTTGTGGAATAAGCACTTCCATGTCTTCCATCTACCTTACAAATAGTAGGAAAATGTTTCCTCACAGTGTTTTCTTTTGTTAGTTTTAAACAGTTCTCCTTTGAAACCATGCTCTGTGGACATCAGTCAAATGAGTACTGGGCTGTGTCAACAACAGCTGCTGACCCGTTTGAGAGGAAGACAGTGAGCATGCATGCTTCCGACTTTTTTCAATTTCCCCTCAGATCTTCCTGTTACGACTTCAATTTTCCTTGCTGCCCCACTCCTAGAAATCTGCATACCACACATAACATTCAGAATATATATTTATAGTTATCAGAATATAAGTCTGCGCTTGCAAGGTCACCCTCTTCTCTTTATTGAATTTCTTTTTGGCACAAATTTCTGGTGCAAGGCATAACTGTTGCAGCTTCAGGTTTAATTCCTAAACATGTGAGTAGGACCAACACCAACCTCAGACCTGGGAGTATATCAGTTCTTCCACATTGGCTGGCCTCCTGGCTGTGCTGTTTAGAAGACTCAGCTGTGTTGAAAGGAAGGTTCTCTCCAGCCCTTGCTCTGCCCACGTCACATTAGACAATCCTTGACTAAAGATATGTAAACAGAGGTAGGACTAGGACCCCTTTGTTCCATTTCTATTCCAAAATCTCTTATATCTGTGACTGAACAGTAAACTAGCTTCAGTAAAAGATATGATTAAGAATTTCTTTTCAGTGATGTGATACTTGAAGATGGGGAAGGCCTAGAGGCAACATGGACAGTGCTCTGGATGAGGCTCTGACCACTAGTTCATTACATACGTATACATCATAGCATAGCCTTCAAAGAGAGAAAAAGCTCCTCACATTGCAATCTTTCCCTTAGCCAGGGACCCCAAGGGGATGGAGGCATCTATGCTACACGCTTGATTCAGACATATGCAGTCTACAGAGGGCACCTGAACACACTCCTTTGCTCAAACACTACTTGGTTGTTTAATGCCAGGCTGTGTGTCACTGTCTGCCCCACGGAGTGGTAACTTCTCCCCATTGAGTTTGCAGGGATACTAGATGCCACAGGCTTCCTTTTATCCAGTTTTTCATCCTCGGACACCTAAATAGGAAGTGCTTATGGTGTTTTTCCAGATCTTGTCCGTTGGCCTAATTTTTGCACCTACTGTCAGCAGAATGCTGAACAAGCCTCTGGAAAACCAGAAGGTAGGTATCCTGAACTAGGCACATTGATGGATACTTCAGAGATTACTTGGCCTTAGCTTTCTGCATTTTTAAAATTCAAATAATGAATGTTACTTACCTTGAGGGCATACTGGGAAGCTTAATTCATTAACTGTGTTCATAAAGCAAAGCAGTATCTTTTGGCTTCTAATTTAAATTCAGTAGCCAATGTTAAGTTACTAAATCAATATGTAGAGACGTGAACAAAAAAGATTTGTCTTTCAAAAGAGTTTGGGTCCATTCATCTCTCAGCAAGAACTCTCCTACTCTCTCTACTTTTAATTGACTCAGCTGAGAATTGGGAACCAAACATCTGACCATTATGATCTAAATTTGTGTTTGTCAGAGCAAAACCCCAGCCTAAATAATGTGGCTATTATACTCCCCACAACAGCAGCTATCTATGATTAAAGTGTTATTCTCATTAACTTCATTATAAGTCTCTGCAATCAGAAGATACTTCACTGACAGGAACTTTCTGAGACTGTCTCTGCCCTGATTAAATGTCTTTGGTGCATATTTGCAATTACATTTGAGCAAACATACATAAATATATATGAACTTTTCAAATGTCCATGCCATACTCTTACCTTTGCAGGGCCATGGAGTAGATTTATCTCCTCATAAGCCACAGTATGTTGTGTTTCTCTTTCCTTTATTTCCTCCCTATTTCATGGAGCATCTGTCCATAGTACACTCATATTATAGGAGAAATGGAAATGATCTGAACCTACATGTCAAATGTAGCTTTCCCCACCCCCCACCCCTCTTACCTTCTCATTTCTTTTTAGATGCCAACTTCATTTCTTTTAACTTCTTTTGAAGGAGCTGATGCTTTCAGGTGATGCCATTGGTTTAACAAGGAAGCCTAAATCATTGAATATAATATCATTGTCATTCTTCAGGGTTTCTGCCAGCTGCCTAGAGGAATGATGAAGGAACTGTTTCCTTCTTAGGTATAATTTGTCTCCTGGGATGCTTTAGAGGAAGATTTTACCTCTCTCTGAATCACTGCAGATTGCTACAGACAGGCATAGGTGATAAGTTGACTCTTTGCTGGTGAGTCTCACTGACACGCTCATATCCTTGGGGAAGGGCATATGCCCCTCAGATCAGAGTGGCGTAGAGTGCTGGAGCTGGATTTTTGCCTCTGTAGCATTTTGCACTGCCTGCCTCCTATGAGTGCTGGAGGCTGTCATGGCAAAGCCCTTTGTCTTCTTTGCATGCCATACTATAGTGGTAGCATTTGATTTTTTGAGTATAAGTCTTGTCACAGGCTGTTATAAATTGTTTATTGGCCTGTGAAGGCAGGTGGAATAAATGTTTTATAGACCTTTCTATACTACACATTTATTATACACTTGTTAATAATTGTAAGGAATTGAACTTGTTGAACCAAGTAGTCCAGTCCAGTGCTTGTATGTTCACTTTGGTGTGACCAGTTCTTTAATCAGCCAAACTCTTTCAATGGATTTTTTAAATCTCCTTGTGCAATTGATTTCTAATTGTTGCTGCATTCCTTTGTGTGTAAACACTAGAACAATCTAGACTAGTCCCAGTTCTAACCACTTGCTGAAATGGTGAACTTGCAGTTCAGTCTGCATTTAGATAAGCCACTTGAGCCCAGTTCAGGAAATAATCCTATTTCAGGGAAGCATTTAAACACATACTCAAGAATAATTGCTTGAGATGACTGGGATTATGATGGCTGGATTTGCAAGGATTTCCAAGAGAAACAGGACACTGGGATAATGAAGTTAAGGCCTCCCCATGTTCACAGTTAACAGAGCACCATGGAGTGATGTGACTAGCACTTTGCTCAGATACATCAAAATGCAGGAAACTAATTAAGCAATGAGGCTTAGATTTACTGTGTGGGAAGGGGAAATTGCTGCCTTAGAACGCATCCATACTCTCGGCTGTGGTGCAACTCTCTCTGCTCCTCCCACTTGCTGAATTTGCAGCACAACTGGATCTGGCCTGGCCCAGTGGTCACTTCCAGCTGCTTTGGTGTTTTCAGACATTCTGAGAGAAGATCTCTGAATTTCTATGGGTTCCCTGATGCAAAATGTCCAATGGTTTGGAGAAAGGCCTTACTTTTCTCCCATGTGTGATACCATGATAAGTCTTTTAGTCTCTTTCATTTCTATTTTTCTCCACTATGAAATAGACTATAACTCTATCCACCACCAGGCTGTGGTAAAAACATACCACTTTGTAAGAGTAAAAGCCACTTCTGTTTCTAAATACTCCCCCTCTTTCTGGATTGTGGAGTGGAAATGATAATGAATATATGAGGCTTTGTCCTTGTTTCCTGCTAGGTCTTTTACACCTGTTTTGACCCTTTGTGTTAAGATACTGGGTTAATACCTGGGCAATGCCTGGAGTCTCCAGTGGGAGGTTTGAATCCAAAGCATTATTAAAATAAGCTGTATTTCATTTTACCAGAAAACAGAAATTATTAAGGAGCAGACAGGGCACAAGGTTACATGAGCCAGCCTAACTTTTCTTATATTCCTTTGGTGCCAAAACCTTGTTCTCAGGAACATCTTTCTCATGCTCCTCTCTTGTCTTCCTCTTGGGTGGTGAACAGCAGAAGCCCAGCGTGCAAGTCAGGTGGTAAGAAGATTTCTCAGCAGGGTTTAAAGTCAACGAAGATCCAGAATTGCTAAAGCCAAAGCTGTGAAGACCTGCCAAATCTGCTCTTAGCCTAGCTCTACTAGAGGAAATTATTACCTGTCCTTACACCCTCCTTTGCATCTTACTTTCCTTTGTTTCCCTAAGCAAAAAAATCAAAGCTTTTAATTTACAACTGTATAAGTGAGATGTCAGTGGCACTTTGAGCATTATACTGTATTAAGTACTCCATGCACTCAACAAAACAGCTGAGAGAAAAGATCTTGAAAGCCTTTGTATTAAACAAGTGAAGACAAGAGGAACACAACACACTAGAGACACTGATAAACAAACAAAGGCCTTATCCGAACATATGTATATAACCATTTTCAAATGATAAAGAATCACAATTTTTTCACTTTGGAAGAATGGAGAAATAAGTGGTGTTTAAATTTTTAACGAGCAAGACCTGTGGTCTCACCCTTTATTGATTCAGGTACTATTTATCTCCTTGTATATTTCACCGCAACTAAACAAAAATGGTTCCTATATATTCTATTCCTTTTAGAAAAAATATCAAACATATCCTGCCTGGGAGGAAAGCCAAAATGTTGAAAAGATATGATGAATGAGAGTAGACATTAGCTGAAGCAGGAACACTGAACAAAAAATGCAAGGCATCGGCATGGTACTTCTTTTACTGTCACCAGCGAACCTGAAGGCTGCCACTTATTAAAGCATAAGCACTTATTTTTTTCAGCTTAATAGTTAACGCTATATAAACTGAATGGTGGCTATTTTTTTAATTAAACGACCACAACCAGTCCCCAAACAGACAGGCTGGAAACCGCAAAAGGTATCCACAGAGGCTGTTGCTGGTTGGTTCCTGAGTTGCACAAGGGAGCTGCTCCATACTGGCTCCCAGAGCAGAAAGCCAGCACTTTCTTCTTCCCCATGCAAGCAGAAATCTGCAGTGAAGAGAGGGTTACAGAAACCTTTTCTTCCATGGAGAATTTTCCTGGGTCACAAATACCCCAGTCATTTGAAAGTCAGCTCCCAAACACAGTGAAGTTTTTTGGTAATGTTTCCACAGACCTTAAGGTTTCACTTAGTTCTGCAAACACTGTGAAATGCCATACCGTGTCCTAGACATCCACAGATATGACATGGGTCCCATGGAAGATTCATAACCCAATAGACACCAGGTGGGATGTGTCAAAAAGTCTAAGAGGGTGCTAAATACTTATGTTTACCCAGTGGGCACTAAGTGAATTACAGAGTCTTGTCACCATGCCTTCACCCTGTCTCCTAAAACTTGACCTAGACAATTTGCCAATCCAAATGAACCAGACAGTTCCTTTCAGCATGCACCAGTAAATGAATTTGCTCTGTCCTGCTCACAGTTATCTTGGCATGAAACAGTTTCCAGGCAAAGAGGTGTAGTTGTGCTGGTGTAGTGCCACACCCAGGGTAGGAAAATCAGTCTCCCAAGAAACCCATTAGCATGCTCATAGATCCTGGATCTGGCACACACGTGGCCAGTTTGGTGTCTAGACAGTGTAAGCTGGGCTCTCTGTACATTACTCCCCAATATTAACGTCAGCCATTTCCTGTAAGAGATGCATGCCTGGAACTGGGATTAAATTCTTGATCACCTTTAGTCTCAGATCTTCAAGTCTGACCTTGGGTGATACCTGCTAATATCAAGCTTGCCAAGTGCTCTTTCAGCAGCCTCTGTACCTCCCCATCAACTACAACTGTGCTGGTAGTAGCCTGGCTACATTTCCTTCCTCTTGCCTTCTGCCTCAGCTCCTTCAAGGAGCCACTCATTGCTATAATTTCACCTACTGTCTTTGTGCAGATAAGACGTGTTTTCCACCTTGTGGGTGCTGGAAGGCTGAAATGTTTCCCCTTTTTGAGGAGTGCCTTAACAGCACTATCCTTAGACAGGTTTCTGCATGCAGGATGTCCCCCCAAGGAAGTCTGTGGAGGAGCCCTCTCTTCAAGAACATTGAGAAACAGAACAGCTAATGGGACAAAAGCTACTGGGTTTTTTAGGCATAAGCCTTTGCTCAGAATGAAAGATTCATATGGATTATAGCTATAAACAGAGCTCTTCCTGAGCTTCTACGTAGCTCAGGGCAGCTCTGCCTCTACCTAAATTGTCCTACCCAATCAGAAAGTGGGTAAATCCCTGCATCAACTGGATAAACTAATCTTCTATCAGTCTGTAGTCTGTTTTTCTTAGCACTGTATCTAAAAAAACCACCCACCTGGTGCAGAGCTTCTCTTAAGATCTAAACTAGCAACACATGGAGCTCAACACAAGCCAGCAAAAAACAATGGAGAGGCTTTAAGTTCCCTGGCTTTATCGAAAGCCCAGGAGTTGCTCCTGCATACCTGTGCAGGATTATTAATAAGGCCAACATTTGTGAGAGCTGTTTTGGCTGCTGCATGAGCTGCAGAATCACTGCCTGTCAGATCTGTGACCAATGTGGCCTGCAATAGCAGACTCAGCCTGGGCGCACTTAGCTCACTGTCTGGGATGCATTTAAAGCTCTTTGTTTTCATTATGAGATGAGGATTTGCCAACTCTAGTACTTCTATATACTGACAGCTTAACTGCTGATGTCAGATTTTGCTGAAAAATGAGTTAATTTATGATTGCATGAAATGTTTGTCAAAAAGAAAAAACACTAGGATCTGTTGGCAGTATATAAAATTATAAACACTAGAGAACATAGTGACAGGAGCCAATATTTATTAAAATTATGGCCTGTAATGTTTTCAATAACCTCTTTCATTTGTTTATTATTATTTTGCATCAGGAGGTTTCTAAAACCATACGATCCAGGCAGCCACAGCACGCCTGGAATACAGGTGGACAGCAAGCTTCAGCATGAAGGACTTGGAAAGGGGTTCAAGTAGAGATGGGAGAGAAGTCTATCATTACATTTAGTTGTCTTCAGACTTCTCCACAGGTAAGTCCCACCACTCCTGCCAGAGGTGCTGCTCCTTACCCAGTGACTTTCTGATGTCTTTACGACAGCTACTTGAATAGTCATCATGGAAGAGTAACTCCAGGAAAGTAAAAAGGAAGCTGTCTCTCTCCTGACCTTCTGAAGCCACTCTGGAGAAGCAAACCGCTTTGACTTATTGCCAAGGGTCACGGTTGCATTTGAACGCCCCAGACGACTGATCCATGAGTTCATCATGGATCTCGGTACACTGAACAAGGTGGGGACCCTCTATAACCAGCTGTTCTTGTTCACTCCCACCCACCTCCTGCTTGCTTTGGATCCTGGATCCCTCTGAGAGGCAGGCTTCTCTTCAGATGTACTCTTTCCTTGCTCTTTATGTCACTGACCAGGACTCCACTGTGCCAATCCTCATACAACTACAGAAGAGGGGCCTTGCTGCAGTGAGCCTTGCATCTAAAGGCTGGTAGATAAAGGGCAGAAAGGGAATTAGATGTCCAGAGAAAGCAAATAATTCACCTGAGGGTAAATCATGACTGAACTGGTGAGAGATCTTCGGTTTCCTGACACAAAGCTTAACAAACCCTTAGTGGTTTTCTCCCTGCCCTAACCTGTCTTTCATATTCATTCCTGTTGTATTCTCATGCAAACTATTCCCCTTTTACCAACACATTTGTCTCACTCTTAGGGGAATTTCCTGGACTTCATGCTCTTCTGCCTTGTTCTCTGCTTTGCTAATGGTTTTTTTCCTGCTACTGGCCCCCAGTGAAAATAACACTGTGGCTTTCATGTCCTCACATTTTCTTTAGTGTTTGTGTGTCTCAAGCTACTCTCAGCTGTGCTGGTCCAGAAAGCAACCAAGGGAAGAACCAGCAGTATAAGACCAACAGACTTCCAGACAGACAGCATGACAGAGTCACTCCATTGTCAATGCATGAGCCTTCCCACAGTGTTCCAATTTTCCATTTATCTTGGTTTTAAATAGATTGTCCAACCATTCCTCTAGGGGACTATAGTGTATTCCTCAGCACTTAATCATTGTCATTTATTGGCACGGCTATGCCAAGGATGCAATCCCCTTTCCATGGAGCATGCAGCCCTAATCAGGCTCCTCTCAAATCAGACTCAAGTCAATGTCATGGAGATATTTCCGTTATTGAGATTGTTATGAATCTGTGTATTTAGTAATGTTTAACTCTTGTGTTGATCTGAACACTGGGAAAAGCTTATACTGTTATTTCTCTTTCTTACTAAAATCTGGAGGTGGAAGCATGAGTTCTGGGGAATGCCTGAGTGGAAGATAACACTTCTTTGCCATTTTGATTCTTTGGGCTCAATTCAGTTGCCCAAAAATAAGTGTGTAGTGACTTTTGAGATGCCAGTGGCATCCAAGATGGCTGCACAGGTTTTCCACAGGACCTACAGGAAAGGCAGTTTTAGGCAGGATGCCTTAGGGACTCTGAAGTGGTCCTAGAGGCCTTTAATCAGGCAACTACATGGTGCCCCCTTTCCTGCTAAGTCCAAAACCGGAGTGTAGTAGGGCACAATCTCAAGCTTAGCTTATCACATTTCCCAGGCTGTTCTCTCCTGCATAGCTAGCAAGGAACAAACTGGCATGACTGAGACCCCTCTGGCACTTAGATTCCCACTTGCCTTTAACTTCTGCTGCTGAACGGAAGGAGTAACAACTCAGTCTCTCAAAACACCGTGTCTAATCCGTGTAGCCAGCTGGGGTGGAGATCTGAGCAAGAAAAACCATATATTCTGACAGAATGTTTTCTAGTTTTTTTTTCAGGAGAAACTGGCCATCACAGATCCTTTTTTGGCTTGGAGGGGAAAACTAGTCAGATAAATGGCCAATATAAGGATGTGGTCCCTTGATCCTGAAAGTGTGAGCAGTCAGGCAAAGAAACTGCATTAGCAGAAAACAGAGATAGGTGCAGCAGTTAACCTATTCCAGTACTTAGAGGGTCACAGTAATGCTAAATAAGCTTTCCTATTGGGACTATTGCCATGAAAGGGCTCTCTGAAGACAACATACAGAGTTTCTTACATTTCCCAGAGACAGTCACCTCAGCCACTATTTGAGGAACTAAATCATGGTATTCACCAGTGCTGCTCCCAACAGGTCCTCAGCAGTATGTCAGTCACTCATGTTTTCAAAAGCATTTGTGATGCTGAACATTTCTTATGAAGTCTAAATGTCTCTCTACACAAGCTGCTTTATGAGCAAAGTTTCACTTTTCCTGGTGCCTTTACATTAATATAGCAAAGATCTTCAGTCGTTAAGTCTTAGGATACTGAGGAGACTGCGTTTTGCTGCCAACAGAAGAGGTGACACTGAGGAATTTTACTGGAGTTTTGCACATGCAATCATAAGGAAAGATATTGTCTAAGAAGTGAACAAAATTAACAGATGCTTTTAATTACATGATTTATTTTTCATTATGTGGCCGGTTAGCCCTGGTTAAGGGCTAAAATTCCACCCAGCTGCTCTCTCACTCCCCCTCCTCAACAGGACAGGGGGAGAAAATAAGATAAGAAACCTCGTGACTCTAGATAAGGACAGGGAGATCACTTACCAGTTACTGTCATGGACAAAACACACTCAAACCAAGGAAAATAATTTCTTGACAATTAAAGTAAATTTGGATGGTGAGAAACAAAGACAACAACTTCCCCTCATATCTTTCCCCAATCCCACCTTCACCCCTTCACTTCTGACTCCTCTCCCCCCCAAAAGGTGCACAGAGTGGGGATGGGGGTTGCGGTCAGTCCCTCACAGCCCCTCTCGGCC
>JAVKLA010000027.1:48804933-48817016 GCA_034782735.1 Sagittarius serpentarius
TCTCCCCCATCCCACTGGGTGGGGGGGGAGTGAGTGAGCAGCTGCGTGGTGCTGAGTTGCTGGCTGGGGTTAAACCACAACACTCCCCAAGTAAGTGTCACGGCTGTTTCAAGGGTGTGGAAGAGGAAGAAGCTTTGAGGGAGGTAAACAGTAAAACTGGACAGTAAAAATGCAAAAAAACACATGAAATTTCATCAGTGAGTGCTCCTGCCAAAAGCCTCTGCACATTTCATAGGGCATGGGAGGGACCAGGCCCTTTGCTTGTAACCTAATGTTTGAGAATCATTAGGCTAAAGAAGCACCTATTAAGCTTTGGCTTTTTTCAAAGAGGTAATTAGGTAGCTTCTCAAGACCTTTCTCGGCATTGTTTTCTATTTTTTTGCTTGGGTTTTTTTCTTGCAATGTCTGAGACTTAGGCAGCTCTATAAAGAGATTCAGACAAATACAATACACTTATAAAACTGACTTCTTTCTTCTCTAGCTAGGGAGTTATTTTCTTGCATAAAATCAATTACAACTTTTTTTAAAAACTGATTGACTCTTCCAAGTAATCATAAAGTGAGTTACTCGGATTTACTTCATTTCAAGCCACATTCTTTTTACAGTTGCAGTAGAAGATGAAAAACAAGGGAAAGGCAATATAAATCAACCTGTAATGCATTGTTCACATGCAGTAGCTCATGGTACTCAGCAGTAGCATCTAAAAATAGGCCACAAAATGGGGAGAGATATAAATATATAGATATATCTCTCTCTCTTTAAAGTTTCAGCAAAAATTATTCTGCCGTTTCAAACAATGAAGCTAGGGGAAAAAAAAGATGCACCTACATCATTTCCAGATTCAGACTTACCAAAAGCAGAGACTAGCTGGATGCTGAAGTGCTCAGTTTTGGGGGGAAGTGAGAAGGAGAAGTGGCATGATGAGAAGATGTCATAGTAAGAGACTTCAGTGGCTGGTGAGTGAATACCAGGTTGGAGTTATGTTGGGTAAAGTTAGAGCCAGCTCATACCATACTGGCCCCAGTACAGCACAAATACAGAGAATGCTCAGTATCAGCAACGCCTTGGTGTTCTGCTTTTCCTAAAGGGCTGCTGTTATTACTGGAAGGATAAAACAGTTTATAGAAAGGAAATTATTCTGGGAAAATGCTGCTTGAAAGCATCTGCTGTTCTCATAGGGAATTGCTGCAAATAACTGCCTGCTTTGTAAGCAAGCAAAGGAATTTGGTGACTACAAGATTACAGAAGGTTTACAAAGGCATATTAAGATGTGCGATAGGAACTCAGTATGATCTACAAAAGAACATAAGAAGGGAATTGTAGAGGATTAGGCACCCACTCCGCTTAGGTCCTTTTGCAAGTGCTGTGAGGCACCCTTATCCATCTCTGTATGCAGAAATCCCTTAGGAAACTCCCCAAGCTTTAATCATATCCCTTTAAATGAAGCTTGAACCTTGAATTTCAGGTTCCAAGCACAGAAATGAATCATGAGTGGAATTTTCCCTTCACTTTTCAGCTCCTCTCTGAGCCTTCCCTTCCCCCTCTCAGCATCTTCAGTGAGACACAGACTGTACTTGCAGAGCACAAAAAGGCACTTTTTTTTTGCTGGAGGAAAACAAGCAAAAGTGAGCCGTCAAGGCAGGACTGCATGTGTTCACTGCTCTGACACATTTTGACTGATCTCTCTTCTTTGTCCCTTGTGTTTCTGTCTCAGCCTTCTCTCTTTATCCTCAACTTCCATTGAGATGAACAGAAAGTTTCTTATCACACCCTAACCGTTATTTACAAACAGCAAGCTTGGAGGTTAAAAGGCTTAAACATTTTCCTTTAAATGTATATTTTGATTGTGAAAAAAGCAAGGTCCTTAGAAAATGTCAGCAAAATTGCTTCCGCTATTTGAGGGAATGAGGCAAAGGAAAGAAACAGATTTAAAGTCATTTAAAGTAAATCTAGAGTAGTAAATCTTCCATAGATTTAAAGTAATTATTTCACAGTTTTTGTGATGATTCTCTAACACTTTCATGATCACCACCACGCCTCACTTATCAGCAGTGTTCTGTCCGCTCTCCTTGTGCCTGATGAGCTTCAGTTTCGGCAGAATATATTGCAGAGTGTCTCTGGGTCCTTCTAAAAATCTCAGTCTAGCAAGCATGCTCCATCCCAGGTTTTGGGCCAAATATTTCCTGATGTTGCTTCTTTTGGCTGGTAGGGACAGTTGTGGGACTGAAAGCAAGGAGGCTGACACCCAAGCAGTCAAGAGGAGCAGAAGGGACAAGAACCAGGCTATGAGTGGAAATGGGATGAGAAGCCTGAGTTCCCTGAAGGGAACAGCACTGGGACGAGTAGCGGACAAGGTCGGGGCAGTGCCACAGTCCCCAGAACAGCAAATACAGTTCCCTGAGCTATACCACTTCCCTGGGATCCTGCAGCTTGCCGTCTTAGTCCCACCTCAAATGGGACACAAGGGAAAGCTTGCAGCCCACCTACCACAACATCACAAGCCCCCACAGAACCTTCACAGGGGGACGCCTGCTTGTCCTTTGCCATCCCACACTACTAAGGGTGAATCTGTCACCTCTCCTGTGAGACAGAGGACTACTGCAAGAAATATGGCCTGAGGGCTCCTGGCAAATTACAAATTAAGTTCTCAGACTGACAAGCTTAGCTAAGTCTGTAAAAGAGCCAGACACAATCTTGTGCTGGGAGAGAATGCCAATAAAAAGCAATCTTGCTTTTATATTGCTGAGCAGAGGCAGTAAGCATTTAAAGAAATGCTCAGCCAGTAAACTGAAACAGCAAGAGCAAAACACTATATTTTTGTCAAAATTCAAACCACCTCAAGGAGTAAATTAACACTAACCAGTTCTGAGTTCCTCAACCTATCAGAAATGACAGCATTGCCACCTTTATTGTTTCACTAAGCTTCAGTTGCTGGAACAAGGAGCCCTTACAGCAAACCAGGCAATTTCAAGATGTGGTGGTTATAAGTACATCAGTTGTGCAGATGGGTAGTTCTTTGCCTGAACTATTTTTAAAGACCATAAGAATTACTCACCTATGTTTAACACTGCTAGAGAAAATATCTGCCAGTATATTTCAGACATCAAGTCAGCAAAGGAAACTGGGGGCCATGGAGAACGTACTGGGGACTATTTTGCACTCAACTCTGTATTCCAATCTAATATTTGATCCCACCTAGTTCAGTGATCAGTGAGAATAAATATTTCTTAGTTGCATGTTGAAAGCTACTTTTATGTTACAATCTCTTTAGAAAAGTCTCGTCAAATAAGACAGGTAAGTTATGATTGCATTCATGATGGAGAAGCGTAAAAAGAAGCCCTGAGGAACCACATCTTCAATGCCAGAATTGAGAATAAGGATTGACGTCCAAGTCTTCTGTCTGCAAGTGAACCTCAGTAACTCTGCGTTCAACATGCACTGTTGCCAAAAGAGCTGGTTTGGTCTTATTATCCCAAGAAACACGTGCTTGCCTGAGTGCAGGTTTTGTAAAAGAGGGTCATTACATTACGGGGGAAGTTAATACTGCCAGACAGCCAGAGCTACTGCAGGAAGAGCAAGTGCCTGACTGGGTCCCTCTTTCACCTTCACCCGAATGCAGGATCCTGCTGCTTCCTTCCAAGAAGTGCATCAACTTAGCATTCCTGATTTTCTTACCTATCATGGTTCATTACTATGACTACCAGTGAAGAAAGAGTTCTGGGGCATTTTGTGATCAACACATATAATATTTGAGTTCCTTAGTGAGTGTACTGATTTTGGCTAGGATAGAGTTAATTTTCTCTATAGTAGCTCATATAGTGCTATGTTTTGGATTTCTGATGAAAACAGTGTTGATAACACATTGATATTTTGAATGTTGCTGAGCAGTGCTTACACAGCATTAAGGCCTTCCCTGCTTCCCATGCTTCCCAGCTAGCGAGAGGGCTGGGGGTGCATAAGAAGCTGGGAGGGGACACAGCTGGGAAAGCTGACGCCAGCCAACCAAAGGGATATTCCATACCATATGACATCATGCTCAGCAATCAGCACTGGGGGCAAGAAGAAGGAAAAGGAATATGTTGGGTGTTATGGTGTTTGTCTTCCCAAGTAACCGTTACGCATGATGAAGCCCTGGTTTCCTGGAAATGGCTAAAAATCTGCGTGCTAATGGGAATTAGCAAATAAACTCCTTATACTGTTTTGCTTGTGTGTGCAGCTTTTGCTTTACCTATTAAACTGTCTTTACCTCAATCTACAAGTTTTCTCACTTTGGCCCTTCCAATTCTCTTCCCCATCCCACTGGAGGGGAGCGAGCAAGCAGCTATGTGGTGCTCAGCTGCCTACCGAGGTTAATCCACCACAGTGAGTCAAGAAATCTTGCAAAATATTGGTTGGGCATCAACAGTCAAAAAAAGCTCAATGAGATGCAACACACAGGCTAGAACCTGATCTAGGTAGCCAAATTTTTCATCCCTCTGACATAAAATAGTACAGCCAGTCCTTTGAACAAGTTAAGGCAAGAAGAAGCAGCTTCTTTTGAAATACTGCAGCTCACTCCTATTCCAAAATAAATAAATTTTTCAAAAAAAATTCTTCTTATACCCAACATCCATTTTGGTGTCTGGGATGCTACCCTCTCTTACCTCATTTAGAAACTAGTAGGCCCTTGAGCAGGAAGCCAATAGGCATGGGTCGCATGTCCTAAGCCACATTCCTGTGTGAATTCTCCTACCTCTAGTAGGAATTACCGTGCCTACGGCCTTTCTGTCAGAGCATTACTAGCATCTTTTATCCTGTACACATGGAAAATTGAAGTCTGACATCTCAGACTTTCTTTTAGATTTGGTTGAAACTGGCCATCGGGTTAAAACTTATAAGGGATTAGGGGATACTAACAAACAGCCAGCATGTAACACAACAACATTACCTACAGATTTCAGTACAAACTCAGACTAAAAAAAAAAAAAAAAAAAAAGTCACAATTTCTACCATTCTCCTCATTCTAATTTAGGGAAACTATTTTTGTCAGGACACAGTCAGGAGCTATCATCACTAATATCCAAGATCCCTGGGGTATCATTTAGAGAAGAGTGACTGCAAACATCTGTATTCAGCTTCCCTGGAGGCTCAGACTCCCATGTAAGTCAATACACAGCTCTCAAACTATATGATCATATTACTCGGTAGCAGTTAACCAAAAAGCCAATCCGTGGGCCTAATAAGCCATGACTACCGCTCCAGATTGTGTGGAGAGAACAGACATGGGACAGGCACTTCTATTTTTATTTCTAAATTTCTTCCAGCTTAGGTGCATTTTTCCTTACAACAAAAATCAAATTTGGTTTACCGTGGATGCATAGGGCAGTTGAAGAGGCATCTAAGTACTGCTAGCAGTACTCCACACAAAGAAATGAGTCTGTTCTCAGAAGATTATAAGCTTGGCTTAAAATAACAGCTTTTTGTGAAATACTGGCCTCTCTGCCCACAGGGGGACCTCCATTCATGCAAGCTTTCCTTCATGACAGTGTGTGCTACAATTACTTGATTTAATCTTCTTTGTCTTTTCGAATGAAGGCTGAGAATATCAAGTCTTTGCTGTTGATTCTGGCAGCTGGGACTTGCTCTAAGAAAAACATCAACTATTATGTGACTCACAACTGTGCCACAAAACTTCACAGGAATACCAGTGCCACCCTTCCAGCCTGCTTTGTTCAAGTAGCCATACCATTTTTGAAGATATTCAGAAGTTATCTTTTCTCCCTGTGCTTCTATTTACACTAAATCAGACTAGAGCATGGACCAGCTTATGCTATCCTGCATACAGCCTTTATGGTTTAGTCATCAGGTTACCCCATGGCATGATTTTGATCCATACTAACTAACATGAGCAGTGCCTCTGCCTGCTTCAGAGGACAGTACAGCCTAAGCACTAAGGTCAGGAGGTAGCATAGACTAGATAGTCCCAGTACACAGTTGGACAAGAGGGTTGGGAGGATGATTTAATCATATGCATATAAGTTGTGCCATGCCACCTGCTCTCACAGTCAGAGGCTGAAGCACATTTTATTACCAGGGAAGACACAGCAATTCAGCCCAAATACAGAAAATGCTCAAGAAGAGACTAAGTATTAGCTCTGCTAAGCTTTTGATTAGGCAATATTCGGATTCATGGTTTTCTTAACAAAAAGACCCATAAGTGTGTTCACTATCTTGTCAGAGAGCTGCCAGTCCGAATCTTTGCTTTCATAGTCCTCTTGTATTGCGCAGGTCTTGAAAGCTTTCTGTCATATCACAACATTACAATTCACAAGATCTTTCGAGATTTTAAAAATGTATTGGTACTAATCTCTCTCCTTCCCTCTCAGTCTCTCTCTCTCTCTCTCCTCACCTGTGCAGTTAGCCAGATGGTAACTAAGGCAACCTGCATTTATAGTGGGATGTGCAGACCGTAAAATGTTTTACAACTCTCTAACTCATAGTATTTCTGCAAGAATCTGTGGCATAACCAAACCAGGAGTATAAGAACCACTCATGAATAATATAGCTGTCCTAAGATTCACCATGAAGCCTTTAATGGGTTAAACAGAATCTCCAAATCTCTCTCCAGAGATCTCTAGAGACTGCCTGTACTGCATTTTTGGTAATGGCACCTCATTTTGCCTTCAAACTATGAGTTAATTTCCAACATACTAACATAACGATGTCAGGCAAATGTCCTTGGAGGAATCAAATCTTCCTGTCATAAAAATTAAACCCCATAAAGTTTGGGATTTCGTCCCACTCTTAACTAGTTATTGGGCAAGACTTCCCCCAACAGCTAGTTTGAAGTCTGATGTCTTGCATGGCAGTAACACTAGAAAATAGAGGTGGGATCTGCAGGAGGTGAGGAAATGCAGGGATTCATACAGTGGTGGAAAATATAGATAAAATGGGTCTCACAAGCAGAATATGTCATTCCCACATCCTAAGGCAGTGGAGTACCCTGTTAATACCACAAGGGCAGTGCCCAAAGTAAAGGAAGACAAATTCATTTCAGGAGCCACTTGAGGCCAAAAAACTCATTCTGTTCCTCTTCTCCTCACTGCAGTTTTTTGAGACCTGTTTCAATATGTCTTATGTGCCACAACCAGAGGAGCAGAAACAAAGCACGTTGTTTCCATTATGTGTCTGGACAGTGCCAGCCTAGAACTAGAAACGCTTGTCTTCTTTTCAGATTGCAAAAGACAAGACTCTAAAGGAGGCAGAGAGCTGCCTTGAAAGGTTATTCAAGGTTGTCCAGATTTGGAGAGGGGTATTGCTTTATAGCAAAATATTGCAATGTACTCATAAGCTAATCCAGTCTCTATCTGAAGCCTAGGCACTCACTGAGCTAAACACAGCAGTGTCTGCAGGTGACTGCACTCAATAATGTGATGGGACCCTGATCTCCTGCCGAGCAGGTCCTCATGCAGTCCAAGGCTACCTGGACGCAGCAAGGCACAGATTCAACCCAAATCTCCAGATCCACATCAATCATTCTTCATCTGTATGCTCCTGCCTTGTATTGCTCTCCATCTGCTTTATATTTGCAGGGGTTTTATAGCCAAACATACTTGGTGTTGCCTTCCAATGCTAAACATTGCTTTCTTTTCACAGTACAGTTTTTGCATTTCCTTGCCCTGGAGCAAATACTTTTGAGACCTGCAATCTGTGCAGTGCTAGGTCATGGCTGTGTAGACATGACCTAGCCACATGACAAAAAGCCACAATTTATCTGCTGCCCTTCCAGATTCTTCCCAGTCTCACTGTTGTTATCACAGGAGCTTGTATGCCAGCAAGGGCAGTTACCAGCAACACCCCACCAGCAACATTTTCCCTCCCAGGGACTGTGCCATCCACCTGGTGACAGCAAGAGCTGGTGCAGAGCATCAGGACACCAGCCCACTGAGGTCGCCTTCCAAATGCTTGTCCATTGTACTAACAACAGTGCATGTATGAAGGCCTGTAAGAATCCCATTAATGGATGAGAACACTTTTTTGCAGAAAATACTGAAAAAAACCTGTAACAGAGAAGCCTCTTGTTTTGATGAGTGTGACAATATCCTTTCTATTCAAAAAACCCTTGGCTGACTTTTGTTTGCAGAAACACCTGAGCTGGATAAGGCTTTGAACTCTGCGACATCGATGTCACCAATGGTTTGATGACGAAGACTGCTGCTGTGATGCTCTGTGAACCAGGAAAATAAAACCCCTGGGATCAAGCACAGAAACGAAGCTGTAGAAGTCGCTTGAGAAATGGAGCAGTCAGTGGTGTAATGACTTGAAAGCTAGGGGATCATGCAAGCGATGATGTCTGCGCTACACACAAGGAATTGAATCCCTTCTCCTAAATAAGGGCCCTTGACAGATTATAACACTACATTCTGGACAGAGAGATATTGTGTGTCTGATGCCTATACTTTTATTGAAGTCCAGGATTATGAACTGTAAGTCATTTAGCCCACTTTAGATAAGTATCACTTTCAAATCGGATTATAATTTGCAAAGGCACAACATGTTCAGGGCAAAACTGTGTCAGACACCAAGATAAGGATTCAAGGAGGCTTCGCTGCATAGTAGCTTTGCAGACAAGGAACTAGAGTATTCAGAATATCGTAGTAATACATGCACTGACAAAGGAGGCCTTTTTTAATTCAGCTTGAGACAAAGGTGATTTATCAGACATCCCAAGGCAATTGCCACAGAGAACTGGGGAAGACTGTGTAACATGCAGATGCCTCTGGTTGCTTGTGGTGCTTTGGCACACACATATGTTACTAATGCCACTATTGTAAAGTCTTATTTTCCCTTGTGTTGTGTGAAAAGCTACAACATTCACCACTGTGCCAGTGACCATCCTTTGAACATATTTTCATTTCCCGCCTTCCCACATGATGCATTTGTCTATGTCCAGTGAAATAAAGAGAAGAGCCACCAGCCCTGACTCAGAGGGGTGCTGGATGCCACAGGCAGCTTCCCAGAGGAAGCGAGTGTGAAGGTTTCTCTAGCACGGCATGCAGGCAGTCTCAGGCATGCTTTGCCAGCTTCACAGAAAATCTGGAATTTAAATGAAGGAAACGCAGGTCTCCCTCCTGCCCCTGCTTCTCTCAGAGACGTCGATGGAGTGAGTCAGTGATGAGCTGCTGTTGCTGTGTCATCACTGCCATCATTGGGGAGAAGCCCGAGTCACAGGGAGAAGCTTAAGCCATCGAGTTACTCCTCACCAGAGTGCTGAGGCGGGCAGGGGAGGATGACATTCAGCAGTGGGCTCAGAAGAAATTCCCTAGCAGGATTAAGCTGCTTTGAAGAAGAGGCCTCCCGTTCCCTTGGAGTCCCTTCCCTGCCAAGCTTTGCATTGACCTGCAAGAGGTTAAAGGCATCCACAGCCTGATAGGAAAGGAGAGTTTTGGCTACGGTGTTTTAGCCTTTGACGGCATTGAAAAAAAAGGATGAAAGTGCACAGACTCACAACTGTGGTTCAGTTTTATGTCCAGCTAGATGTGCAGACACAGGAAGATACTAGAAGATTTGGATCCAGCTCTTGGCTCTGCCAGATCTTTGAGTGAATTTGTTAAGCCACTGACACCCAGTTTTTTTCCTATCCGTGCAGGCACTTCAAGCCACTGCTTAGGCATCATCAACATACTGAAAACCACTGATCAGGCCTTGCTTAACATATGTACCTTGGAAGCATAAGTTTCCTTCAGAGACTTGCTCAAAAAAAACGTGTATTTGTCCACCAACTTCAGGTGATGAGCCATTCATAGAGCTAGCCCAAAGCAAGGCTACGGAGCAAGTGTCTGAGACTGGATTTGCCCTTCTTATCTTACCAGTAGCTCTGAATTCTGCATGTGGCATTTGTGCTTTGAAAGTCTTACAGTACAGGAACACTGGTGAATGTTAGGGGCTTGTGGTGTGTGGGGAAGGGCAGAGAAGAGGAACAAATTGTTGGCATCGTCTGTATCTTTCTAAACTCCACATAGTTATTCTGTGGAGCAGGAGACTCCAGGTGGTCTCTTGCATTCCTAAGAGGAAGTGCTCAAGGGATTATTATCTGACTGAGTTTTTTCTTTATTTGAACCTGGATTGTTTCTCCTTGACTTGAGTTCTATATGCTATTTTACTCTGGCACCTGCAATTAACTATTGAATTTTTCAAGGATCCACCATTTCTCTTGATTTATGAGATGAGACAGAGTGACAAGCCTGACTAATCACTATGTATCTCAGTCTGTGACATCAAACCTTCAAAAAGGTCAAGGAGGAGCTGCCATGTGAGTCATGGTCCCTTAAGAATAATTTTGACATGGAAGCTGAATTTATATTAGCCAGCCCCACTCATGGCAGCATGAATTCCTGCCTATATCTGGAAAGGGTGGGTATCATGGCTTTCTGCTGCACCAGCAAGATCAGGGTCCAGAAGCACAGATCCACTGTACTCAGTGTTTCTTCCTACTGTCCTGGAATAAAAACGCCTCCTGTTTCAGTTCGTTGTCTAAAGCCAGTTTCTTCTATAGGGGCATCACAGTCCTGAAGTTTCCTGGGCCTTGTAACTGCAGAAGAAGACACAACGGGGCTTGCTGTGGCCCACTCTCCCCCTTCATGTAAGGGAAGCACTAATCCTTAGCCTTGAGGTAGCATGCGGATTCATTAACTCATGTTTCCATAGTGCTAAGTATTAATTATTAAGTCAAGCTGCCACTGAAGGGAACAAAAGGCCTTGGCTTTCTGAATAAAAGGGCAAACACTTCTTGGAAGACTCCCATAGCCTATTTGACAGATGCACAGTGTGACATGGCATGTAAGAAACGGCACCACGTTTTCCTTTAAGTCACGTAACTAATTAAACTCATGAGTTGGCTCAAGCTTCACCAAATAGCATGGTGCTTTGGAAGGAAAACTGCAAAGCTTTGTGAATAGCTGAAGCCCTGAAGGTGAAGATTTAGTGATGAAAACTACAAAGACAACATCACTAGTAACCAAATGTGAGTATTTTTCTTTCAACAGATTTTTGTGTGTGTGTGTGTTAAAAGGAGAAGGAGACACAGGAAGAAGTGAACATTTTCCTTTTATGAACAATTATTGTATCAACAATACAGCAGCATGCAAACCCCTGTGTAGTAGGACTACACTGAACAAGTTTTCAAGCAGTAAAGTAAAAGAGAGCCCCTGTTCAGTGAGAAAGGTCAATGTCTTCTACTCTGCAGCTGAGGAGAGGAGGGAGCACAGAGCATGGCTGCAGGTTTCCATTTGCTTCACAGATACTTGGTAACTTCATTGGTGGATGCAACCCTGTCATCATGAAGAATATGCCATTAGGCTAAAAGATAGTTTATTTTCTAAAGACCATCCTAAGTAACAGAAACAACTGGGACTGTGCCATACCAGTAGCCACCCTTTCTGCCCAGTTCTGCAGTTATCTCCATTAAACTGAAAACAGTAAATGTCAGGGGCCAGACAAGATCTTGACCTGGTTATTCTATGTCTACACCATGCCTCAGCATAATAGTTGACCGAGAATACTAAAAGGGTCCGTATTTTACAAAACAGGAGTATATTTTAACTTGGAGACATAGGGAGCAACCAGGTATCTGGCTATATGGGCATCTTTCCTGCTCTGAAAATTGTAAATGAGCTTCAGAGACATATCGCACATCCACGTTATCATGGTTTAACCCCAGCCAGCAACTCAGCACCACGCAGCCACTCACTTACTCTCCCCCTACCCAGTGGGATGGGGGAGAGAATCGGGAAAAAAAAAAAATAAAGCTCGTGGGTTGAAATAAGAACAGTTTAATAGAACAAAAAGGGAGAAACTAACAATGACACTAATAACAACAAGAAAATGACAGTAAGAATAAAAGGATTGGAATATACAAGACAAGCGAAGCACAATGCAATTGCTCACTGCTTGCTGACCGACACCCCAGTCGCGCTCCTCCTCCCCCCACCAAACCAGGCATGATGTCCCACGGTATGGAATACCTCCTTGGCCAGTTTGGGTCTGCTGTTCCGGCTGTCTCCCCTCCCAGCTTCCCTGTGCCCCTCCAGCCTTCTTGCTGGCTG